>SEYY01022166.1:85000-92500 GCA_009176605.1 Armadillidium nasatum | reverse complement strand
TATATATATATATATATATATATATATATATATATATATATATATATATATATATATATATATATATATATATATATATATATATATATATATATATATATATATATATATATATATATATATATATATATATATATATATATATATATATATATATATAGAGAGAGAGAGAGAGAGAGAGAGAGAGAGAGAGATATATATATATATATTATATATATATATATATATATATATATATATATATATATATATATATATATATAATATATATATATATATATATATATATATATATATATATATATATATATATATATATATATATATATATATATATATATATATATATATATATATATATATATATATATATATATCAGTTTAAAAAGAAATAATGTGGAAAATGATAAGAGTATTGTGGTTAATTTGACCAAAACGATGAAGAGAAGTTGTGATTGACTTGACCACTTGTGATTAACTTGATTAACTTGACCACAACAACGAGAAGTTGGACAAAGCCCAACACTACGTCAATGATCTTCAATATCGACATCAACTTCAACTTTGGAACCAAAGGAATTTTCACAAGGAAAACAGCCTATTGCCCCAATTATATATATATATATATATATATATATATATATATATATATATATATATATATATATATATATATATATATATATATATATATATATATATATATATATATATATATATATATATATATATATATATATATATATATATATATATATATATATATATATATATATATATATATATATATATATATATATATATATATATATATATATATATATATATATATATATATATATATATATATATATATATATATATATATATATGCTATTGAGTTGAAGGCCTGAACTCGTGGGAAAATCATTGACAACGACCGACATATGAACCATTAATTTATGCAAGATTCGGTTTTCCAACTTGGCACATATAAGAAATAGCTTAAAGGCAAAACCATCTAACCACCAGTATATATATATATATATATATATATATATATATATATATATATATATATATATATATATATATATATATATATATATATATATATATATATATATATATATATATATATATATATATATATATATATATATATATATATATATATATATATATATATATATATATATATATATATATATATATATATATATATAATATATATATATATATATTTAGCATTATTATCATTTATTAAATTATTATCGCTCTCTCTCTCTACATATATATATATATATATATATATATATATATATATATATATATATATATATATATATATATATATATATATATATATATATATATATATATATATATATATATATATATATATATATATATATATATATATATATATATATGCTTTATTGTAAAATTTGTTGAATGAATAAAATTTGTATGATGAAAAGTAAATGAAAATTAATTTAAAATTTTCTCACCTTCAGAATTTGTTTTCGTAAAACGAAATCGTTTTCAGACACTTTTTAATTATCAGTCTCAGAAGGAGGAGGAAAATCCTCCTAATAAAAACACTTGAATTTTTCTTCTGATGAATTATGACAAATTGTTTAAAAAAGGTTTAGTGAGGAAGGTCGTTCTAATAATGAATGTAATGAGCAACAAATAAATATTAATGGATGGCTAAGAAGACACCGGAGGGAGTGTCACGCTCCGCAAAGACTACGAAAGACGAATTCAAAGACTTTCAAATGGAGGAAAAAAAAAAAGAAAAAGAAAAAAAGAATTCTTAGCATAAAATGAGAGGAAGTGGAAATTGGGGGTCGAGATATCCCGGGGAGTTGAGGGGTGGAGGGGATCTTGTTTGGTTGAGGATCACACTCTGAGGTCCGCAGATCAATAGCAACAAGCTAACTGGTGGCACTCTCACGCCGAACTGCCTCCCTCTACTAACGCTCTCTTATGTGAGAACAAAAAAATAGAGAGGAAAGAAGCAACGACTGTAAGTGAGAGAGAGAGGAAGAGTAAAAGAGAGAGAGCGAAAACTGTGTGACAGTGTGTGTGAATATATTTGGTTCCGAAAATAAAAAGAACTGAGAGTAGAAGAGCAGAGTTTAAAACGAATTCTGCTGTTGTTGTTTTATACGTGTGTGTGTGTATATGTGAGGATAAGAAAAGTAAGAGAAAAGGAGAGTGAAAGAGGGAGGGGAGGGAGTGAGAGTTCAATTTTTTTGCTCTCAATAAGTGACGGAATGCGGAGGGAGGATAAAAAAAGGGAAATGAGGAAGACTTTAATTCGCAAATTTAGCTTTAGGCTAGAAGGCATTCATATCATTAAAAGAGAGAGTTAGTGAGCAACAGAGAGAGAGAGAGAGAGAGAGAGAGAGAGAGAGAGGTATCCTTTTATAATGTTTTGAGTACAGTCGTGAAGAAGCTTTTAAAAAGTTTATACCATTCTAAGTTCTTTGTCTGTAAATTCGTTTAATAACAAAGCTAACTCAAAGAAAGTGCGTCAAAGAGTAAACATAAAAGCAAATCGTAAATTAAAAGACGCGAGGTAAAATGAAATATATAATCTCATATGTGCATCATTCAATACGTTTCAATGACGTAAAAACCTCACTAAACTCGAGAAAATAGTTCATAATATGAAGGGAAATGATTTTGTAGAGAAATGAGGCGTTAAAAAGAGAGACTGTTAATTCTAATTGGTACATCAACCTCCTTATGGACGAGACTGTACCTGAGAGAGCCAACGGATCCCCTTTTCCCCAACGCTCAAAACAGCCATTCGGTGAGGAATTATGCTTTCTTCAACGACGACCGTATATCAATAAAAAGAACTGGAATGGGGCACTTTTTTTCCTAATGGCAGACAACGATTTCTCTCTTGAGTAAATGTTTATCGGCGGAAACGCAACAAAATTCCTTCTGTCATTGACACTTATGGAACGTGCACCAAACTAAATGGATGCGAAAATGCTTCTTTTTTTTCACTGCGTCTTCCAAACGTAAGTTATGCAGATTATATGTATTTATACACCATAAACTAAACAAAGAATAGTCGGACATAAAATATAAAAGATATTTAATTATTTTTAATCGGTCTATCATATTTAAATTGTGAATCTATTTGGATTTATAGGGACATTTTGAAATTATTCAAATTGTTCCTACGTATTACATATGCACACTCTCATCTATAAGTTCAGTTTTCATTGCGCACATATGCACACAAACTTTACATATATGCCTTATGATTGGAATGGCCAAAGACATCCATGAAAATGAAAACTAGCACAATTGGAGAGATTCATTTGTGCATTCAATCAGTTAAAGGCCGACATGAACTGATTTACGGAGATTAAAAGTGTTTAAGCAATAGTAAGGGAGAAAAATAGAAAAAAGAAAGAGTTTTCCAGAATTTGCAAGTAAAATTCATGTGAGAATGAGCATAGCGGTTAAGCCTTGGGTTAGAGAGTTGAACATTCGTAGGAAAATACTGTGTAGAAAATAGAGTCTCGCAAGTTCTCATCAAAGAAGTATGTATGAGACTGAGAAGTTTGAGTAAACAGTGAATGTTGTAATGGCACAGTATAAGAAGATTGGCGCAGCAATAAGACTACAACAATTGAGAAGAATCGGTGAGAGTCGAAGAATTGATATTTAAGGGAAAAGTTTTAGACTTTGCTCTTTCATGAATAACTGTGCAAGGGATAGCACCATAGATATACGATGTATACTCCTTACAAAGACGAACAGCATACAGAGTAAGCAGCTGGAGTTGTGCCTCTCAGAAGCTTATTTAGTGACAAGGTCACAAGATAAGGAAATAACAAAATACTAAAGACAAGGAAGGTTTGAGTTGTGCGTTTTCAAAGTTGTATGGAAGACTATGATAAGTAGATAGATAGAACTGTTTTTGAAGCCTGTTTTCACTGCACCAGCTAAACATACGAGAAATATCAGAGTTCAGTTGCTTCAACGGTTATTTGAAAATTAATTGAAAGTGAAAGGAGTAATGAAGGGTGGAATCGTCAACGTAAGAGTGGATAGATGATGGAGTGACAGAGAGAAGGCAATTAATAAAAAGTAGAAAGTCGGAGATAGGACAGAATCCTTAGGAACACCACTACTGTTAGATTTATTGGATGAACGGTGGACGCTTACAACTGCTGCTATAGAGCTTTTGGAAAGGAAATCAAAGAGATAAATAAATACAAAAAGAGGAAAGTTTAGAAATCAAACTTTGTGCCAGATTATATGGAATACTTTTGATATGACTAGCACAAGAGCCTTCACCGAAATGCCGAGGAGCGGAGGACCAAGCATTGGAAAGAATAGAAAGAAGTCACCAGTAAGAACGTTCCTTTTTCAAGTCATAGTGGCGATCGTCGAGGATAGGGTGAGATGATTTAAAGTCTTTCCGAATCTTCCTGTTCAGAATAGATTTGAAAACTTTGGTAAAACGGAGGTTAAAGTGATAAAACAGTAGTTGATCGGAGCCACCCTAGTTTTTGATACATCTTGAATGAGTTTAAGCTTCCAGCAGGAAGGAAAGGTAAAAGTGGTTAGACAGAGTTAAAACAGTTTACCAAGTCAAGATATAGGCTTTTTATTTATCTTTCTAGTATATATATATATATATATATATATATATATATATATATATATATATATATATATATATATATATATATATATATATATATGTGTGTGTGTGTGTGTGTGTGTGTGTGTGTGTGTGTGTGTGTGTGTGTGTGTGTGTATGTGCAAAGGTCCGAGTAATATGTTAGAATATTCAAGATTTTGCCTATGATTATCCAAGGGCAGATATTGATTAAAACAATTTGTGAAAGTTTATATAATTTTTCTAATTTTGTATGTGGGATACCAACAATTAAAACTAAAATGAACCTACAAAAATTTAAAATCAAAAACAATGAAGACTCTAATCATTATTTATTTTAATTATAAAATTGATGACTTTTAATATTGGAAAGTAAAGATATTTTTTCGAGGTCATTTTGGGTCAATCATTTGAATAAATCTAACAACAATTCTCTTTTAATAATAATGAGTTTAAGGAAACGAAAATATCAAAAAAGATTACTCATTAATTATTAACTTCACACCTCAAAATTTTTCAATAATATATATATATATATATATATATATATATATATATATATATATATATATATATATATATATATATATATATATATATATATATATATATATATATATATATATATATATATATATATATATATATATATATATATATATGACCTAACCTAACGTGATTTTTTGAAAAAACTTTGTTGCGTAAGTTTGTTAAGAAATTAATGTACGAAGAAGTTGGATTATAATTTATTTTAGTTTTCATTCCTTTAAGAAACAAATTTGCAACATTAAACTTAACAAAAAATAATTTATCTAAACATTTTCTTTTAATTTTTAAAAAAATTTTGCACAAATTTCAATGTGAAGTTCAAAAACTAAAATATATAAAAATATTTTTCGTATTTTTATTTTTTTTCTTGTCCGAATGCGTTTATATGAATAAAAGACCTAAACTAAAATTTCTCAATCTAGTGATTTGGTGATCACATAAAGGGGGGGAGGGGAGGGGTTCACAGTGTTCACAAAAACGATAAATGTCCGAAATAAATAAATAAATAAAAATGAAATCTTTACATAATTTTTGTTTATATTAAAATATAAAGAGATTAATTAAGCAGGAGCAAATTCGTACATTTTTAAATCTTTTTCGAATGAATAATAAAAAACTTGAACTAAAATAATTTGGTCGAAGCTGACATTATGATAATAAAATTGTGAAGTGTCTTCATGAGGAGGAAATCTTCTCCTATTTAGTCGAGTTAAAAACTTACTAAGTTATTCGAATTATTTTTAGCATTTTCATTAAGTCAGAAATATGTCTTTAAAATTCATCTTACAATAAATAAATGAATCGCCAAAATTAATGAATTGCTTTGAGGAAATTTTAAAATTTTTTTATTCGCTTTGAAGATTGTTTTAATTGATTAAAATTATTGAGATACTTCCACTCACTTCCTAAGAAATCCTGTCCGCTACGCCATTAGAGAAATCCTGTCCGCTAAGCCATTAGAGAAATCCTGTCCGCTAAGCCATTAGAGAAATAACATTATGTCAGAGGTTTTTCTTTCCTTAATTTGTATGGATTGAAGATTATTTTTGATATTAAAAAACGTTTTTCTAAATTTTTTTTTTTACATTTTTCCATATCACTAAAACAGAAGAAAGAGAAAAACTCTTTCAACTTAAATTTCCTTCCACCATTGTAATTACACTCAACATTTTGTCCCTCACTCAGAGTCATGAAATAGGTTTAGGAGTTCTTTGTCTTATCGAGTAATTTTTATAAGTCTTCTGATTAATAGTGGTTTATTTATTTAATTTAATCAAACAAGATTTTCAAGAAGAAATAGTATTAATGATACGAACTTACATGTAGATAAAAAATGAAGAAAAGTTAAAGACAATGGGAAATATTTACAATAAAATTTATATACAAAAACTAATTCTTTAATATTTGATCGTTTTTAAGGAATTTGAATTAGAAAAGAAAGTTTAGATTAGATTTAATCTTTTAATTTAAATAAAAAAATTTATTTAATTTTATTTAAGAAGTTTCTCGTAAAGCCAAATAGAAGAAAGTGGATAAGGACTTGCACTAAATTTTGTTTTCTTTTTATCAAACTCAAAAATTATTCCACTCCAAAATAATGATGATAAAATCCCCAACTACATTTATAATGCTTCTTTAAGAAACACACACACAGCATATATATATATATATATATATATATATATATATATATATATATATATATATATATATATATATATATATATATATATATATATATATATATATATATATAGAGAGAGAGAGAGAGAGAGAGAGAGAGAGGGAGAGAGACTTTGGTCCCAAATATTGGAGGTAGAAGGCGCTTAAGAAGCTTGCCAGTTCGGAGATTCCTCCTTGATATTAATGAATACAAACTTCATCTCTTGTTTTTATGTTATGGAAGTCAAATGTCAGCAATTGTTTGCTATTTCTCTTTGAATTATACCAAACTGTGTAAGTCTAAATCACTGTTGTGATTATTTTGATAAAATCTGTAAAATATATAGGTTGTATCATTTGTTTCATTAGGCTCGTAAGTATTAATTGGAAATTGCACTGAAATCTTCAACACCCAACTTTGTGACCTCATAGGAGGGATTCAAATTTCATAACTCTCATTAATTTTAATTAATTATTTATTTGGTTCCATTATTTATTTTGTTTTTTTCAATGAATTATCTTGTGTAAAAACTCAATAACTGAAGCCTTAAAATTTGTCAATGAAATAAACGCATCGAAGCTTTTCCATTATTCTCTATCGATATTTCTTTTCCATTTCCGTTCACCTTTATATAGGCTTTAGGGGAACA
>SEYY01022166.1:70000-75000 GCA_009176605.1 Armadillidium nasatum | reverse complement strand
CAACCGCATTGATAAATACAAGAATGGAAACTTCCATTTAGTGTCTGAATGTATTTTGAATAATCTCGGTATATAATATTCTTCAAATCTAGTAAACAGACTGACTAGATTTCTTCATTTTGTTGAAGAAAACATTTTATCGAATTTTTAATTAGTCCCATCAGAGTTTGTTAAGTATTTTAATGAGAAGAAGTCCGAATGGGACAAAGGTGGTCCTAAAATAAAAAACATAATTCAATCATTCTTAACTTTTTTCCTTTAATGTGTGAGAGTAAAAATTAAACTCTAATAAAAATATGTTTCACACAACTCCATCTATATAATTATAGACAGCAACTAAATAACTTAGACTTCATTTTTTGGGGGGGTTGAGGAGCAATGCGAATTTTCATACATCTTCCCTTAATCATGTTAGGTAGCTGCAGTGTGTTTACTATAAATAGCGATGTTCGAACACTTGGTTAAAATATATGTTTCTGATTTCCAACATAATTGTCGATCTTTTACGTATTGTATAACTTATTAAAATGTCGCGTTTTAAAGAGAGGAAATTTGGTTTCAAAATAAATCTTTTTGATTGAACTTTTAGACATCTGCATGAACATATTTGGCAAGGACAGAGGATATCCACTACAAAAGTGACATATGGAGGGTTCAGAGTTAAAGTGAACCAAGTCCATGAGACTCATTTCTGAGAAAACAGATCTCAAAGTTCATTAGCTGCTATTAATTAACATTGAACTTAATTAATTAACACTTAACTTAATTAATTAACATTGAACTTAATTAACATCAAAATTGAACCATGGACTTGATTTACTATTACACTTAAAATATAACATTTTTATTCTATCATGGTAGTTAGTGCAAAATGGGAAATATATGGACTTGGTTCACTTTAACTCTGAAACCTTCATATATATATATATATATATATATATATATATATATATATATATATATATATATATATATATATATATATATATATATATATATATATATATATATATATATATATATATATATATATATATATATATATATATATATATATATATATATATATATATATTCCAATTCATTTAAAAGTTTTACCTTTTAAATGCTCTTCTTAGAAAATAAAAAGAAATCATATAAACAACAATAAAAGAAAAAAAAATTGAATTGAATTAAAATTTACTTCAATATCCATTAAGGGAAGCAATGTTTGCACAACTTTCATTTTAGAACCAAATGATTACCCCTTTGGTGAAACTCGTCCGAATCAGCACAGCAAACAAAGCGGAAATAAAAGTCATGAAAATTTTATACCGCGCTCAAACATTAAAAAGAAAGAAAACGAAGTTGAACCTATTTTTTTTTTAGGCGGGAAAACTAGTCTATTTTATTTTTACATTTTTATATTATTATTTTTTTTTTTTTTTACTTTGTGTTTCTCTTAAATTCTAGAGAGAGAAATATGATTCACTTTGCAGTGTATTTTTATTCTAAATCAATAACGACAATAAAAACCTATGAGCGCCATATATATATATATATATATATATATATATATATATATATATATATATATATATATATATATATATATATATATATATATATATATATATATATATATATATATATATATATATATATATATATATATATATATATATATATATATATATATATATATATATATATATATATATATATATATATATATATATATATATATATATATATATATATATATATATAAAGCTTTTTAACCCCTTAATTACATGGAGTGCATACTTTATGATTTTCAGATTTAAATGAGATTTCACTTATATATAAAAAAAAAAAAAAAAAAAAAAAAAAAAAAAACGAGAATAAGAGTTAATCTCTTCAATTTAAAATCATTTCCCCACTTCAAACTCGGACATTTTCTCAAGATAGAAAAAACTTCATGAACCTGAAGCATAGGATGAAGAGTTTCTTCTATTTTAATCTTTATAATTACTAACTTTTTTTTTCAACTTCACCCAAAGTTCTTTCAATCACATGCAGAAATTAATAATCTAACATTAACGACGAAGCAATAAAAATAAATGAATTTCATTTTAAAAGAAGTATTGACAAGACTGTGCAAACCGCAATAAATTTTTGAAATGGTGAAACATTTATGTGTACTTTTTATTATGTAAGTTTCTTGCTATTCAGAGCCATAAAGGGAATTCAGCTTCGCGTTAAAGATTGGATCCCCTTTGTAAAGAGAGACATCCCGCCGTCTCAATATATGGGATTGAAACCTTTTTAGGAATTTATGAAAGAGGGATCAGTTGCCAGTTGGTAATTATATTCTTGGGGAGTAGAAGAGCAATATTAATATTCTTTGTTCGGCTTCCATTCATATGTAATATCACTTGATAATTTCGCCTTTTACAATTTTTATCAATATGCCGCTATGTCTACAGTATATATATATATATATATATATATATATATATATATATATATATATATATATATATATATATATATATATATATATATATATATATATATATATATATATATATATATATATATATATATATATATATATATTGTAAGGAAATATTTGAAAATTTCTAGAAATTCGTATAGAGGTTCTTTAGAAGAGCGTCGTAAAAGAAAATGGAAGGTTTGAAGTCTTAGGAGGAGGAGTAGTAAGAGGATGAGCCCAAGAAAAGCCACTGAAGATAGAAAGGGGTGTTGGTGGGTGGGAAGATAGTCAAAATTTTCATCTAGAGAAATAATACTAATACTTGTTGCCTTTATAAAATTTATTACTCTTCAAAATATTCTCTTTATTTTTTTACACAAATAATAATTAAATAGGAATTGGGAAATATAAAAATTGTATTTTTTTTGCAGGGTATTTTCGCCGTTAGACCCAGTACATTCTCTGCCAACAATCCCTCTCTATTATTATATATATATATATATATATATATATATATATATATATATATATATATATATATATATATATATATATATATATATATATATATATATATATATATATATATATATATATATATATATATATATATATATATATATATATATATATATATATATATATATATATATATATATATATATATATATATATATATATATATATATATATATATATATATGTGTGTGTGTGTGTGTGTGTGTGTGTGTGTGTGTGTGTGTGTGTGTGTATGTGTGTGTGTGCAAATATAAAATATTTTCCAATCTATTTTTTGAAAATATCGATGTTGCACTTTGAGGTTCTATCTCCTACCTTCCTTCCCCCACCCTATCATCAAGCTTTTCTTCAGCCATAAGTTTGGAGAGAGAGAGAGAGAGAGAGAGAGAGAGAGAGAGAGAGAGAGAGAGAGAGAGAGAGAGAGAGAGAGAGAGAGAGCCAATTATTCGTTCCACTTGAAAACATCTGTAGAAAGACCGCTTTTTCTATTGTTAAAAAATGTAAAAGCAGATTCCAAATTACTCTGACGCATTGAAACTGCGCGTGCGCACCACTTCTCATTACATAACCAACCTTTTATGAACTCACTTATTCTACCAATATTATTATATATATATATATATATATATATATATATATATATATATATATATATATATTATATATATATATATATATATATATATATATATATATATATATATATATATATATATATATATATATATATATATATATATATATATATATATATATTAGCTGAGCTAAGCTTGCTTGTTGGTTGAACTTGGCGACACATTTGCTAAGAATGCATTGAATTCTTGTTGTGGACTTTTGGTCGTGTAAATCATAAGAAAGTTATCTGATAAAAAGACACAAAGAAAGTTTCCAACCCAAACTATACTAGTTACTCTAGTGAAAGACCTCAAAATCATTTTACTGTAAAAATGATATAACTGACGTGGTGGAAGTAAAACTGTTTGCATTGCTGAGATAAAACTTTAGTTACGTAAAGAAGATGTGACCGAAATTTGCACTAGACCCTTCTTTAACCCTCGCTTGATATTGCTAGGCAACTAATTTTGAAGTGGATAACTCGCTAACTGTGCTCTATATGTTTCGGACGAATATTTTTGTAGATCATCGATGGACGCCAATATAAAATTTTAAATTTATTCTTATTCAGTAATTGTCTTTACTTTCTGTTCTCATTTTTGTCAGTGCCGAAACAATTAAATAATTTTGGTTTTTGGATTCTTCCAGTGTTTTTTTTAAATAAGCTTGCCTAGGGTTTGGGATAACCAAACTGTATCCTCTGTATCTGAACAGTAATAACTTTTCATAGCACTGGAAAAGTGAGCACGTCCACCTGACTCCGAAGAAAGATATGTGTTCTAATCTTTCTATCATTCAATAGATCTTAGTTATGTTCTTTCTAAAGTCTTTGGATCTATCATTGCTTTTTCCTGTCCCATCTAATTTTTTTTTATTGTCAGTTATGCTTTCACTTCTCGAATATCAACTGGCAGTATTTTTTCCTATTCTACTGGTCTCTGGTTCCTGCTTTTAGATATAATGAAGAATCTTGTGTCAGATCCTTGACTTATTCAAAGCTATTCATAAATTTCCTAAGAGGTTTTCTCCTTCATTTCCCTTCTTCTTCTTCAGTTTCACTTCAAACATTTTCATTTCATTTTGTTTCTCTTTTCACAATCTTCCAACTTTCATAAACAACTTCAATCGTTTAACTAACCCAATCCATTCACGTCTTACTCCTCGACTTTTCACTCTTTCATTCTTTCTCATGTCTCTAGAGTTGGCAGTTGATTTTAGCGCTCTGATTCTGTTCTTCCTAACTTGAATAAAGTTTCGTACTACAGTAGACCTAACCTCGCGAAGTTCAACTCTAACAGTTAAACTACTTTACAACTTCCTTTGAAAAAGAAATAGCAACCAGATTTTGGCTGCGTTGTGTTTGCATTTAATATAACAAAGATTCTTAGTTATAACGAAATAACATTTT
>SEYY01022166.1:0-62500 GCA_009176605.1 Armadillidium nasatum | reverse complement strand
AAATGTGCTTAACATTTTTTACATATGGGAAGGAATTACGAATACACTTATATTAGATTCAAACATGAATAAATAAATGTTGAGAGAAGGACCCTTTTTCCCCTTCACGCACTTCGTCGTCACCTTAACAAAAAAAAAAAAAAAAAAAAAAAAAACAATTCTTTTTTTTTTTTTTTTTATTTACTGAAACGTCATCAGAGCATCATAAAACAACGAGAGAGAGAGAGAGAGAGAGAGAGAGAGAGAGAGAGAGAGAGAGAGAGAGAGAGAGAGAGAGAGAGAGAATTTCAATTTTTTTTCCAAAGAAGAAAAAAAAAGTTAAAACTTGTTCTCCTTTTTGCATCGAATTGTGTTTTTAACAAGAACTATTTTGCCTCCAACTTGAATTCATTTTTTTGTATTTCATTGGTAATAATTAAATTTAAAAATCAATTCTTTTTATTATTTAAATGATTTCTTTGAAAATAAACTTTGGTTGATAACCACACCTCTTTTTTTTTTAGTAAGAAAATTTTTATCATTACGAATCCAAATTTAAAACCTTAATCCTCTCAGAAAAAAAATGACGCATTTTTTTTATTTAAAATCCATTTTTTTATTTTCTTATTTCACATAGGTTTCTCTCTCTCTCTCTCTCTCTCTCTCTCTCTCTCTCTCTCTCTCTCTCTCTCTCTCTCTCACCAGAATTAAGAGTAGTAATGCTTTTAAGAAGGCGAAACATCACTTTCAATTTCGTTCGACTCCGACGTTACGATTGCAAATGGCTTTCTAGGATTAAATTTTGCGCGTGGAAACATTTCTTTTATTTCTCGCTCTCATTCCTATTTTCGTGCATATATATTTTTTTTAACTACTTTTCTTATTACAAATCTTTCTAAATACACATACACACAAGCACACACACATACCATATATATATATATATATATATATATATATATATATATATATATATATATATATATATATATATATATATATATATATATATATATATATATATATATATATATATATATATATATATATAGTAGGACCCCACTTTTGGAGGTAGTGCCAATGCCAGGTGGAGCTGAGGGGAAATCATTCACGCTCTTTCCTGAGACTTTTTTTTTTTGAGCGGAAATGAGACCTTTTTTTTTTTTTTTTTTATCTCCATTTGTGGTTTTTTAGTGGCACTTGTAGTTTTTACTTCCGGTTCTTCAGCTATTTCTGGCCTTTTCTATTTTTTCTAGCAAAGCACGTGTCACCCTTGCTTAGGTCACGCTCGCTTTGGACGAGGAGAGTGCCAGTGTCAGCGACAGCTATCACTGAGGGTAAAGCTTTATTGCAGTGACACTTTTCAACATTGCAATATTGAAAGGCACCCTCGGTGGTGACGTCACACGTTTGCGCATGCGCACACGTACACATACATACACATACACCTGACCCTGTGACATGACGGCACTGCATCATCTGTTCGTCACTTAGTTTTTCTTCATTCATAACGTTAACTTCACAAGGCTTCAGATATCTTGAATTTAATCACGTTGTTTTTAAATTTTCGGCCTCTTTTTTGATTTCACCTTAAGGCCAATATTTTGAGTATCAATCAAACTTCCAAAAATATCGAGACAGAAATTCGAACGCTGGACTTCATGAATAGAAATCCATGACGTTACCAACGGGCCAAACTGGATCATTCCTTAGAAAACAAAATTTGTTCAATCTACACTCAACTTTTTATCTTCTTCGCGTTCTTTTCCTTGGTAACTTGGAATAACATTACTTTAATGATTATATAATCATGTTTACGTCATCGATTATATCGTCCAAATTATTACATGTTATAAAAAGTTTATATAATTATAGTTTTTGAAAACATTTTTCGAAGAAAAAAAATTAATTCTTATAAAATTTTAAAAACTTTATAGGGCAGTGATAGCCAACCTGTGGCTCATTGCATCCTTGCATCTCTTAGCTAGAAAATCAAATCAGAATTTGAGTCAATTTTCTCACTTGAAAGAGCAAAGTGAATGTGTTGCTGATAATAGCAATTTAACCAAATATATTGAAAAGATCAAGTTATTGCAAATGTCATTTGGAAGTTGTTTTTCTAATTTTGCAAAAGAAGAAAACTGTATGCTCTCATTTATAAATCCATTTTCATTCAATGAACAAAACGTAATGAAAATGCCTAGTAACATACAAATGGAACTTATTAATTTAAAAATAAATTCATTATTAAAACTGAAATTTGATGAGCTTTTTCAGCCAAAATGCTTCTGATATGTTGAATGTCTGGCGTTCATTACCCTGTGAACATTTCACAGAACCAAGAAAATTTGCCAAAGGTTATATGTCGTTTCAGGACGACATATAGGTGTGAATAAACATTTTCATCCATGAAATTGATTAAAAGCAAAATGAGGTAGAGAATGACTGATTCAAATTTGAAGAATCAGTAACAAATTTTACACCAACCATTGAAGACTAGCGAAATCCAAACAGGTTCAAAAATCTCATTAGTGGTAAGTAATATTTATGTAATTTATTAGATATTGTTGTACATAAAATAATTAAATCCTTTTTGAAATGTTAATTAGCTATAAACCTACTTTTTTAAAGGTAGCCAAGCTGCCTGAGTTGTATAGCGCATCTGAACTCGTATGGGAAAAAAATTGACGCAGTTATGTAAAAAGTTGGCCACCCCTCGTATAGGGGCTCTCTCATCACCACATTCACCAAGCACACACACTCACATATTCCCTCAGCCATACACATGAACAAACAACATATACACGTGCACACACACATTTCTTAATACTTAAACATTACGATGTTCCCTCTCCGCCTCTTTATCTCTCCTTTATAAATTCATTCTCTGTTAAAGTCCTTATTTGAATTTCTATTATTTGAAGTTCTATTTTTCATTGAACCTCATTTCACCAGAGTAATTTCTATGTTCTAAATCATCCCTCCCTCTATCTTTCCCCTAACCTCCTTTGAATTTACCTACCTTTTTACTTATACTCAAATCAATTTTATTCTTACTATTTCAAATTTCATTATCTCACCTCCCTTTTTGAAAGAGGCTGTAAGATATTTACAATGACTTAGCTCTTTATCATTTTCATATATCACATATTTTCCTTTTATTTGATCGATTAGCGAGACAGAGAAAAGAGGAATCAGTTATATAAGCAGTGCGACGTATGACGTCATAATGTCAAGATGATGCAATGCCGTGACGTCACAGGGTCAGGTGTGAGTGTATGTTTGCTTGTGCGCACACGTGTGACATCATCATCGAGGGTACCTGCAACATTATAATGTTGCCAAGTGTCACTTCAAAAAGGCTTTACACTTAGTCCCAGTTATCGCTGACATTGACACTCCTTGCCCCGAGTGGGTGTGGGCTAAGCAAGAGCGGGATGTGCCGTTGCTAGAAAAGGATAGAAAAGCTAGAAATAGCTCAAGAACATGGGAACTGGAAAAAATCACAAGTGTCGCTGAAAAACCAGAAGTGATACCGAAAAACTGAAAGCGGAGATTAAAAAAAAACGCAAAAGGGTCCAGGAAAGATATATGAGGTTTCCCCTCATTTTCCCCTCAAATACAGGCTCAGGAAAGAACGTGACCGATCTCCCTCAGTGCTACTTGGCACTGGTACTGGAACTGCCTCCAAAAGGGGGGTCTTACTATATATATATATATATATATATATATATATATATATATATATATATATATATATATATATATATATATATATATATATATATATATATATATATATATATATATATATATATATATATATATATATACGCGTGTGTGTTTGTCTGTGTCTGCCTGCGTGCGTGTGTTTGCTTGCTTGCTCTTTATAGAGGTGATGTATAGAGTACGCCTCACACATCTGGGGTGATTCCACCCATCCAGCTCTCCTGGAAAAGTGGAGTCTAGGTCTTCTCCTCGTATAAACTCTCTCGCTCTCGCAATCTCTCTTCAATATCTTTCTGACTGTTGAATTGTTGTGTCACTTTCTCCATCCATTCTCAATTAACGGACACTGCTCTACTGAAATCTCCTGTTGCATACCTCCTCCACTGAGAAAGGCTCGTGCGGAACATCTTCCTACGCAGTCTTATCCTTTCTCTGTTCAACTCTCTGACCCCAGACTTAACTGCTATGCTCAATCTTACTCTACAGATAAAGTCAAGAACTCACTTTCTTTGACTTGAACATCTTCAAACTCCATTTATCAGGACATTTCGGTCTTTAATCTATCACGGTTCTGACATTCCTCAACTCCGTTGAAAATTGGTACACCTTTGACGTTTGCCTGCCAGAATATATATATATATATATATATATATATATATATATATATATATATATATATATATATATATATATATATATATATATATATATATATATATATATATATATATATATATATATATATATATATATATATATATATATATATTCTTCGACCACGTGAACTAGAAATTTAGTGCACATTTTCTTGTCTTCTCTTTTTGAAATCTTTATTTTTGTTTATTAAAATGATCACCACAAACTATGACTTTGTCTAATTTTCAAGACACAGCTGAGAACATGATTGGATATAAGCCCAACATAGTAGATCGTTTTCTTAACTTCTAATACTTCTCTTATTACCATCAAACTTTTTCCACAACTTAATTCTCCCAGTCATCTCATCGCTGTATCTCTTCTATCTCTTCAAATCTTAGGAAAGAACGGTCTCAGCGTTCAGAGAGAAAGCATTTATATCATTTTAGGTCTGATAATTGGTCGGATTTATGGTCGTACTTCTTTGATTTTCCTTAAATGATTTTCTCTCATATAAGGCGTATATTCACTTCTCTTTTTCCTTAATAAAACTTACAATTCATATTTTAACTCTGTAAGTGCTCATAAAAACTGACGCAGGGAAGCTGCCTTCAGGATTTTCAACATCTTAAGACTTTGGAAACTAACATTATTTATATTTACACCCCAATCATTCAAAATCTATTATGTTTCATTAAAAACTATTCTCCATTGACAATACAAAAAGTACTTTCTCGCTCTTTTTGGTACTATGCTAAAAATGTCAACTTCATGCTTCTTTCTCTTTTCCTTCTCTCGTTTCTAGAAATGGTAACCCTTCTATCTTAATTTCTGATAAAGTTAAACTCTTCACTCAAAACTTTGCCTTTAATACCACCTCAGAGATTCTGTAACTGTTCCTCCTTTTCAGTCTCTACTCCAACTACAAATGCCTAACATAGTTTCTTCTAAACCTGAGATTTCTGCTCTCTCTGAACTTAACACTAAAATGATATAAAATTCTGACGATATTCCCTTTGTGTTATCAAAACTTGTTCTTCCTACCCTTTATCACACCATGATCAACTCAACTTCTATCTTTTCATCCTGACGGAAGAGCGCGTTCATCCACCTGTGCCGATGAAAGGGCACATAATCTTAATGGCCTGATGATCATCTCTGATAATCAGACTGGCCTCTTATTATTATAAAAAGAACAGTTTAAGATATGAAAAGATTAATGAAAAATAACTTGAAAAGGGGACTGTGAAATGTCTTAATAGAAAATTCAACAAAGAATATGTCGGATCAAAAACTTATTAATGAAAATGACGTATAATGGTACAGTCACTTTCCCATGTGAAAGTTTCCTAATCTCATTTTGCATATTTAAAAGCAAAATTTATTTTTGCATTAAAGAGGGAACAAGAAAACATCATCCAAAACTACAATATTGTAACTGTTTTGAGTTAGTATATGAAAATTGTCTTGCCAATAGATTCAACACTTTTGAACATCGAGGAGTTTCTTTTATCAGTGATACATTGCGTACATGCTTCTGCTTTATAACATTCAAACATAATTGTTTATCTCGCTTTTTCCCTTAATGTCATCTTTGTCAAAAAAAATGAACAAATAAATAATTTAAGTTGTATATATATATATATATATATATATATATATATATATATATATATATATATATATATATATATATATATATATATATATATATATATATATATATATATATATATATATATATATATATATATATATATATATATATTATATATATATATATATATATATATATATATATATATATATATATATATATATATATATATATATATATATATATATATATATATATATATATATATATATATATATAGAGAGAGAGAGAGAGAGAGAGAGAGAGAGAGAGTAGCAAAGAAATTCGGGCACAAACTGTAAGAGGTTATTTCCCCAATATAAGTAGGGAAACTGATCCTCGAAACATATATCGGGAAATGATTTATTTATTTATTTGGCCAAGAGATTATAATTTTTATATATGAAGAGCGAATGGCAACAGTCGGGAAGCCACAAGATTTTATTAAGAGGTATACTCCACTGAAGTGCACCCACAAATTCACAATCTTTGCTGCAGTTTACCAGATAAATCGGTCTGTGGTAGAGGTGACATCACAAATCACTATTGCAACTCATATGGGTAAAGGAAAATTCACACTGATTTGCATGTTAGACATAAGCAACAATTTCTCATGTGAGTGTGGCAAGATTTAATGTTGTTTGTCTAATCTGACCCCAACATAGTTTCAAAGTGACTAAGGCACATACTCTCGATCTTTCTCAAAGAAGGAGCGTTCACAATATTAACAGCAATATAAATGACGCATCTTATCATTTTAGACTACGTTCGGTATCATAATCCTCAGACTTGACCGATCTCAATCAATTAGCTATTAGAATTTTATTTGTAGGAAAATTATAAGATCATAGCGTAGTGGAGCATGTTCCTGATGCAATGATTGTTCAGCATTCAATGTATTACACCTGTGAAACTAAGCAGGAAAGAACATTCCATAAGATGCAATAGTCGACGATTCTCCGAGTCACGCGAAGGACATTTCGAGAACAAAGTTCCGTTTTGTACGTCTGTTAGTATGCCGCAGTGTCTTGATACTCTCCAAACTTATTTCCTTCACAAATCTAACATTTTGTCTTCTTTCTCCAAAATTGTCTCATTTTTTGCTATTTATACAGAAAAGGATCATATATATATATATATATATATATATATATATATATATATATATATATATATATATATATATATATATATATATATATATATATATATATATATATATATATATATATATATATATATATATATATATATATATATATATATTTATATATAAAGAGAGGAGATATAAAGATTAGAGTGAGAGAAAAGCTTTGTTTTTGAGGACCCACGTCAGAAATTCTTAAAAATCAAAATAATAAAAATCCAAAACTTTTTTCGCCTATGTTAATAACCTTATTTATGTTGCTATTTATTTTTTTTAATTATTTATTTTTTTTTTTTTTTTTTTTTTTTAATACAATATATATTTAAATATTTAAAGCGTCTTATATATATATATATATATATATATATATATATATATATATATATATATATATATATATATATATATATATATATATATATATATATATATATATATATATATATATATATATATATATATATATATATATATATATACAGTGGCGGCTCGTCATTATGGGCTCCGGGGCTGCAGCCCCTCCAAATTAAAAATACCAGGCGTAGGATGTTGATATAAATATGAAATTTTTTGTCAGAGAAAAGTGATTTAAATTCATTTTTTAACAACTTAATACATAAAAAGTATAAATCATTAAAGAAAATAAGAAGTAAATGCATTTGACAACTTCAAATTTTTCGGTACGATATTATTTTTCAAGCATTGCCATTATTTAAAAAATGGGCTGTAAAATTTTCGCCCAAATAAGACAGATTTAGCAACCACGGTAATATATAGCAACTTACGACAGTTGCTTAAAATCTCATCTCGAGGGAGGTTGTTTTTTTAATTGTGGAAGAAAAATTACAAGTTTTATGTTTTTTTTTTTCTTGTTCTATATATATATATATATATATATATATATATATATATATATATATATATATATATATATATATATATATATATATATATATATATATATATATATATATATATATATATATATATATAAAACATTATGCCAGATGTACTTCTACATACTTAAATATTACAAAAACTATAAAAGTAAATTAAAAAGGCTAACATTTTTGTAATCCTTGCAGAATTTTAAGTAAGAATAATTGGGAATGGGAAAAAATCTTATAATAATTTTAATACGTACGTAATAATTGTTTTTTTATGTTGAAAGACGTACGTTTGGCAAGTCTGTTTTTGTGAGATAAATTTTTCCAATTTTGAAGGAAGATAAATTTAGCGATTGAGTAAGAATAGTGTAAAAAAATGTGAAATTTATATAATTTGGTGTAATATGACAGTATGCTTTTAAAACATTATTTATATGAAAGCAATTACAACTCCGATGACAACGTCTGAAGCAGAGAGATGTTTCTCGACTTTGAATAGAATAAAAACTATTAAATGTAGTACCATGTATTAGCGATGTTTTCAATAGAGAGCGAAATGGTTTAAAATACCAGATTTCAATGGAAAAAATAATTGAAAACTTTTCGACATCTAAAATTCAAAGAACTAATCTTATTTTTAAATAAGAATGTAAGCAAGTTTTCAAGAATAAATAAGGTACGTTTTGAAATTTTATATATATATATATATATATATATATATATATATATATATATATATATATATATATATATATATATATATATATATATATATATATATATATATATATATATATATATATATATATATATATATATATATTATATATATATATATATATATAAATTTTGAAATTTTTACACACACACACACACACACAAACACACACATATATATATATATATATATATATATATATATATATATATATATATATATATATATATATATATATATATATATATATATATATATATATATATATATATATATATATATATATATATATATATATATATATATTTTATTTCTTATAGATGAATTCTGTTAAAAATTTACAAGACATAACATTTTCTCAGTTGACAATCAATGAGAAAATAAATATTAAAGAAAAAGGGAGGCCTACTCCAATTTTGTCTATTGAACAGAGAAGTTCTAAGCAAAATAATGATAATAATAACAAAAAAAACATTCACACGTCATTTTCATAGTAGTGTGTATGAAAAATGTTATTGGATTTGCGGCTGTGATGAGAAAAATGCATTGTTCTGTTTCCCGTGCATATTGTTTGGCGGTGATCCAGTATGGACTAGAGGTGGTGTTATTGACTTGAAGCATTTACAAGACAAAATTAGGAAACATCAAAATTCAATCAAACATAAAAATAATATGATTGATTTACATATGATGGGCAAAGTGAATATTGCCACTCAATTGGATAATGCATATAAACTCTCAATTGCACAGCAAAATAAAGAAATTAGAAAAAATAGGGATGCTTTATCAAAAATTATCAACTGTATAAAATTTTGTGGAAAATATGAACTCCCCCTTAGAGGTCATGATGAAACTCAGGCTTCTGAAAATTCAGGAGTATTTAGAGGTTTAGTTGATTTTACTTGTGAACTGGACTCCAGTTTTAAGGCTCACTTGAATAGCTCAATTATTTTTAAAGGAACTTCTAAATCTATACAAAACGAGCTTTTAGAATCTATGCTAGTAATATGCAAAAATAAGATCAAAGAAGAAGTAAAGCAAGCAGAGTATTTGGCAGTTATGTGTGATGAGACAACTGATATTCACGATAGAACTCAAATGGTAATTGTTTTAAGATATGAACACCAAGGGAAACATGTGGAGAGATTTTGGGGATTTTTTAATCCTGTCAATCAAACAGCAGAGGCATTATCAAGTATACTACTTCGAGAACTTCAAATTCTGATTGGAGAAAGTCCTCACAAGCTTATTGCTCAAACCTATGATGGTGCAGCCGCTCTCAGTGGAGTAAACAAAGGCGTGCAAAGCAGAATAAAGGAAGCATATAGTAATGCTCACTTTGTTCATTGTTATGCGCATCAATTAAACTTATTATTGGAACAAGCGACGTCACAAAATACTAATGTTCGAGTATTTTTCAACAGCTTGTCTGGAATACCAAATTTTTTCTCAAGGTCCCCTCAAAGAATGAGTACTTTAGAAAATATTGCTGGTCGCAGAGTTCCGAGACCATCTTCTACACGTTGGAATTTCAAGAGTAGAACTGTTAACGCTGTTAAGGAGATGAAAGACCAAATAATTGAATGTTGCAGCATATTAGAAGCATCTAAATCAAGAGAAACTGGATCTGCAGCAGCAGGCATTAAGAGACTTCTGAATGATTTCGAATTCGAATTTTGGTTGAACTTTTTCTCAAAAGTAATGCCTCATGTTGACATTATGTTTTCTCAGCTTCAATCTAGATTAATTGATGCAGTCAAAGCTAATAACTATTTACAAACTTTTAATTCTGAAATTCAAAAAATAAGGGATGAAAATATTAATATTTCGTTTCCTTTCTGAACCAAAAAGAAGAAAATTTAACACTGATAGATCAATTGCTGCAAAAGAGGTTTGTGACGTTATTTTGATTCAATGTAGAGAGAGGTTTAGCTTCACTAAACATCTGGAAGCTAGTAAACTTCTTCTAATAGACAATTTCCATGAATATATGAAACATTTTCCGAGCGATGCACTCGATCAAGCTGTTGCTGCTTACCCGATGTTGGAAAAAGAAAACCTGAGAACAGAACTCTCCGTGTTTTATTCAAGAACAGATATGCACCACTCAAGAACCCTTATTGCAATGTTAGACATGGTAAGCGATGAAAATTTAGGATCAACATTTTCAAATATCACCAGACTACTACAAATTTTAATTACAACTCCGATGACGACGTCTGAAGCAGAAAGATGTTTCTCGACTTTGAAGAGAATAAAAACTTTTTTACGTAGTACCATGTGCAACGAGAGATTGAATGCATTAACGATGCTTTCAATAGAGAGTGAAATGGTCTGTAAAATACCAGATTTCAATGAAAAAAGTAATTGAAAACTTTTCGACATCTAAAACTCGAAGAACTAATCTTATTTTTAAATAATAATATCAGCAAGCTTTCCAAGAACTAATCTTATTTCTAAATAATAATAATAATAATAATAATAATAATAATAATAATAATAATAATAGGCCTAAATGAAATGAAAGCTAAATAATAATAATACGAATGTCAAAACATTTGCATTGATATGTAGATGCTTCCAGAATTTCGATATTTCCAGAATAAGTAAGGTACGTTTGAAATTTTATATATATATATATATATATATATATATATATATATATATATATATATATAATATATATATATATATATATATATATATATATATATATATATATATATAAAATAGTTTAAAATTTTACACACACACACACACACACACACACACACACACATATATATATATATATATATATATATATATATATATATATATAATATATATATATATATATATATATATATATAATAATATATATATATATATATATATATATATATAAACTTGCAGCCCCTCCTTGCCAAGTTTACACGAGCCGCCACTGATTATATATATATATATATATATATATATATATATATATATATATATATATATATATATATATATATATATATATATATATATATATATATATATATATATATATATATATATATATATATATATATATATATATATATATATGTGTGTGTGTGTGTGTGTGTGTGTGTGTGTGTGTGTGTGTGTGTGTGTGTGTGTGTGTGTGTTTCCATTTGAATAATTATTTGTTCATTATGAATGAGTTTTGTACTAAAATTTGGCAAACCTGAACCGTCGACTTTTTTTTACAAGACTTATTTCTTATTATTATTTTTTTCACTTATTGTATAATAAAACTTTTGGACTTTGTTTCATGGATCAACAAAATCTAATGTAACATTAAAATAATATTAAATATTTTGGTTACATAATTCTATTTAAAATTTCTTAATTGAAGCGAATATTTTTAGTGTTTTAATTTCTTACCTTCTCAAAGTTGTGATGTTCGTGAAGAGAAGCGAGTGCTAATTACGAATCCAAGACTGGAGAAGATCCATAGCACAAATGACCAAGTGAAAAAGACCCTACGCGAAGCACCGTCTTTGGCCGACTGTAGTGGCCTTGTTTGCCGCTGGTCTTGTCAGTGAGCGTAAAAGCAGCTCTCTCGCGCGTCCCCTTCAATAGAGACTCCCTCACAAAGTTACTCCTCGCTCCCTACTCTGCTCTCCGCCCTCTGATTTCCCTTTGATATCTCCGTCAGCCCCCTTTCTCTCTCTCTCTCTCTCTCTCTCTCTCTCTCTCTCTCTCTCTCTCTCTCTCTCTCTCTCTCTCTCTCTCTCTCTCCTAACTCTGAACCGACTTCTCATTTCTATTGCTCATTTAATAAATAACTTTTACAAAAAGCCTTTTTGCTTTTCTTTCTAAAGCCTTCCAATATGCAACTTTACAATCATATATATATATATATATATATATATTATATATATATATATATATATATATATATATATATATATATATATATATATATATATATATATATATATATATATATATATATATATATATATATATATATATATATATATATATATATATATATATATATATATATATATATATATATATATATATATATATATATATATATATATATATATATATATATATATATATATATATATATATATATATATATATATATATATATATATATATATATATATATATATATATATATATATATATATATATATATATATATATATATATATATATATATATATATAAAAAGCAAGGTTAAAATAGTAACAAACTGAAGGAAAACAATTTTTTTTTGTTGAAAAAATAAAATTGAGTTGGGGTTTGTCTTCCATCCCATTTTCCCATCCCCCCCCCCTCTCCCCTTTCTGCACTCTTTTGCAGCCTTCTTCAACAGAAATATATATATATATATATATATATATATATATATATATATATATATATATATATATATATATATATATATATATATATATATATATATATATATATATATATATATATATATATATATATATATATATATATATATATATATATATAACCTTAATTATTAAAACTCAATAAAACCTTGGACAAAGAAAGGAAATAAAAATATATGCAAATGAATTTTAATTATCTGACCGAAATCTCCTTTTTTGACAATTTTAATTTCTTTATCAAATATGCGATTAAAAAATCTCCCCTCTTTCTCTCTCTCACACACACACACACACACACACACACACTCCCCTCTTCTCTCTCCTTCATTGGAGCAGATCTCCAATGCCAGTCTCTTCGTCCTTCAACCACATTCTAATTGGAGTCATTACATTGGTTAAACTTACAAGCCTTCCTATCGATCACGTTTACTAAAAAAGAAGAAGAAAAAGAAGGAGAGGCGTGAACGAAGAGATGTGGTACTTGCCTTTCCCGCCCAATTATTGATGAGTTGTGGTTAAACACGCGGCCCTGTTGACGATGCGCGATGATTTCTGCTCTTCCCACTTATCCTCATACCAGGATCACTCTCACTCTCTCTCTCTCTCTCTCTCGACTCTTACAAAGACTCGGGAGAGTTCGTGGAAGAGGGAGGGTTTAAAGGGAGAGCAAGAGGGGGGGGGAGGTGGAGAGGCAATAGAAAGAAGAAAGGTGACAAACAGGCGAGGCAATGGAAAGGACGTGTCGCATTTTTCTCTGTTATAAATAATATCCTTTCGAATGCGATGCTGTCTCTAAACTGAACGGAATCATAATCAAATGGGACTTGGAAAATTTAATGGATATATATATATATATATATAAATATATATATATATATATATATATATATATATATATATATATATATATATATATATATATATATATATATATATATATATATATATATATATATATATATATATATATATATATATATATATATATATATATATATACAGAGGGGAAGGACGTAGCGCCGTCAGAAGCAATGAAAGTACCCCCATTGGACTTAACCCATGGAGTGATAAGGGTGGGCTAGACCATTCCGTTTCACTCCGTTGCCCTTTGGTTCGTTCCTTTTCGCGTTTCATCTTCTAAGAGGGTCTCTAACGTACCCTTGACTCACATTAGAGTCTCTATACTCCCACAACCTTCCCCTTTCTTCCCATGTATAATACAAATTTACAAGTACGTACACATACATTACCTTTTAAAAAAAAATAACTATCACAATGGAGAAGCTTGGAGGGGCAGCTTCCAAACATAGTCCCTCATCCACCCCTTCCCCCATCACCACATGAGAGTTGGTGGTATCCGGTGATGGGGTTGGTACCACCAAGACCTTGAAGCCGACTTCTTTTTTCATTAACTTCTGCAACATTCGCGGTCTATTTTCTAATTTCCCCTTTGTCGAGCACCACCTCTCTTCTTCTAAACCTCATATCTTCTTCCTAACTGAAACCCAGGTGTCTGACTGCTCTGACAACAAACCCTGCTCTGTTTCCTCCTAATGTCTCTATCCTCAATTTTCACCCAAAGGCGGATGTTGCGCATATGTGCGCACGATGTTGTTTGTTCTCGTGTCTCTAATTTGGAGTCTTCTGAATTCTCTACTTTAAGGCTTAAACTTTCCGGCAACTCTACAACTAAATTCATTTGTTCTGTCTATTTATCTCCTAATTCTACCGACAATCCAAAATTCTTCGACTATCCTAACTCTAAAATAAAACACATTCTTTCTTCTTCTCCTTTCTCCGAAATCCTCATTTTAGGTGATTTCAATGTTCACCACCGCCAATGACTTTCATTTAGCTCTCATAATCCAGCTGGTGAACTCGCCTACCACTTTTCTATCCAGAACAACCTTGAGCAGTTGGTGCATCTCCCTACCCGTATCCCTGATCACCTTGGTGATGAATCCAACATGCTTGATCTTTTCCTAACTTCTAACCCTTCCCCTCATTCTGTTAAACTTTTTCCTCCTTTGGGTTCATCCGATCACCTTCTTATCTCTGTATCCTGTTCTGTATCTTCAAGTGTTCCGCAAGAACGGCCCCCGCCTTCGGCGAGGAGACGTTTCTGGCATTACGGTTCCACTAACTGGTCTGACTTGCGGTTGTACTTTTCTGATTTCCCATGAAATGAATACTGCTTCCGTGGGAGGGGTCCCTCGGAATGTGCAAAGCGCATAACCGAGGTGATTCTCTCTGGCATGGAGGCGTACATTCTATTTTCTTTCCCATCTACTAAACCTAAGAAACCTTGGTTTAACTCTGCTTGGTTTAAATCTATTCTCCGTAACACCAAAAACTCTTTTCTTCGTATTTTTCCTTTTAATTTTAAAATTTTAAATTTAATTATTCTGGAGGTTATTTCATTGTAATTTTAACTTCTTCATTCAATCGGAAATTTAAACCCAAAAAGAACACTGAAATGATCAAAATTTTGTTTTTGACAAATTATTAATATTTAATTATAGAATTCTTTATTTAAACTAAATGACAAAAATTAACTTGAAATTATGGATATCTCATTTACAGAAAATGCTTAGAAAGACTTTTAGACATGCTGAACGCATAATGTCAAAGACTTGAAAACTGATAAAAAAGAAACGAAAGCAAGATCTTGCCCAAAGAAAAAAAAAAAAACTTATCTCCCCTCCATCGGGCAGTGTCTCCTACAGGTTTAGGAGATCGTTATACACTGTCTGATGTTTATCTCCTTCATTTGGAGTCAATTTTTAAAGCTAAAAACTGGCTTTAATCATTCTTTGAGAAAAAGATCTACGTCAGAATCGTATCTTCACTTTATCATCGTTATTAATAAATATATTCTTTTATAAATTCAATCTTAATAAAACTTTCCTCTTCAATCAGTAACTATAAACGAAGTCAACTTCGTAGGACAGATCACTTTTCTACTTTACCTCATCTTCCTTTTATTACAATCTTTTTATTAAAGACACAGTTACGTCTAACCAAAGACTGAGTATCTAAACAATGATCTAACCAACTGATTAATTCACATAATATATTTGTTCCCACACCATTAAATTAAACGTTATTACCTCGCAGTTATACTCTCTCTCTCTCTCTCTCTCTCTCTCTCTCTCTCTCTCTATATATATATATATATATATATATATATATATATATATATATATATATATATATATATATATATATATATATATATATATATATATATATATATATATATATAAACCTCGTGTATGCAACTCCGGGAAGTGCGCCTGGCAAATGGTTCTGTCCCAACAGATTATCACGAACAATAACGGCCCATAGATTTCAAGAAAACATTTGCTAATGTCGAGATTTTATCATAGCATGAAGACTGGGTTCGGTTTATAGATGTTTATTGTGGGTGTTCATCATCACACATGAAGGAAACTGAGATATAGTTTCACTGTCGGAGAAACTATCAATTGTAACCGTGATTGGTAATCTTCAAAGTTAAGGGTGAGTACTCGCTTAACAGGAAATGGGCAGAGTTGTTTTTCGGAGAGGGTTGTCCATACTGTCGCATGCGAAATTTTTTTCCTTCTGAACAGCTACTCCAATTATATAAGGGTCTTATTCGCCTTTGTATGGAGTACTGTTCTCACATTCTTCTGAATAGGGTTGAGTCTAATGCTAAAAGATTAATAAACTGTCTCCTACTTTCAAACTCTCTTGATCCCCTATCTCTGCGACATGACGTTAGGGCACTATCTCTTTTCTACAGGTACTACAATGGCAGGTCTCGAGGGAATTGGCCTCCCGCATTCCTCCACCATTGCATTGTCCTCGTTGCACAAGGGGTGCACTGTTTTTGCACCAATTTTGTGTGGATGCTGGAAACCCCAGACTTGCCCGTTGTGGTGCCTCCTTATTTCCAGCCACCTCTGTTCTGTGGAACTCTCAACCATCATCTATTTTTCCTCCTATATTTTAATCTTCCTCTCTTCAAGGCTTCCGTCTGTGCCCACCCGAGGGATATGCGTTAGGTTTGAGTCTGAGTGGATTTTCTTCCTTTTGTATACGCCTCCTCTTTGAAAAGGGCTCTGCCCATGAGTGGTAGTAAGCTATATATATATATATATATATATATATATATATATATATATATATATATATATATATATATATATATATATATATATATATATATATATATATATATATATATATATATATATATATATATATATATATATATATATATATATATATATATATATATATATATATATATATATATATATATATATATATATATATATATATATATATATATATATATATATATATATATATATATATATATATATATATATATATATATATATATATATATACTTGTATCGTGGAACATTATTATTCTGGAGTTAATACGAATTTTGAACTGAGTATTTTGGGACCATTGTTCATAAATGTATTTTTCAAAGCTGGGGGCTGGGGTCCGTACAGTCGTGGGTTCAAGTTTGGACAAGCAATTCGGAAAATCAGTATACATACATATAGGAACCGACCGGGGCCCCGGCCCCGGCTAAAAATCGGAGAAAACCGGGGTTTGCCTACCGGGGTTAAAATGGCAAATTATACTTGTGTGTGTGTATCAGTGTGTGTGCATGTGAGTGAATTTGTGTTTGTTTGAGTAAAAAAGCTTTATTAAGATCAATAATATGAAATGGAGTGAAAATGCATCCATTAAAACTTTCCTTTAGTCAAATATTTTTCTTTTGAAACTGAAGAAAAAAAAAAAAAGAGATCAAATCAAACAGGCTGACGAAGGTGTCGATGGAGAACTTTTCTTCTTCAAATTCAACGATAGTATTAATATTGGTTACTTAAACTCTTATTACAAAAGCTTTTTAAGAGCTTTCCTTTGTAACCCATGCTTCAGAGTTTAATATAGGGGGAAAAGTTCCTAAACTTTAAATAGTCCATTAATATTCATAATATTATAAATAATTATTTACATTATATTAGCATACGATATATAACACAAGTATAACATATTTGTATGTATTATATTAGTGCGTATTTTAAAATTTTTAATTATTTATTTTTGAAATAGGCGAAGTTCATTTCCTTCAAATAATGAATTGATGGCAAAGATCACAGACGAAAAATATATTAAATTATTTCTCCACAAAAAAAAAATAAATAAATAAAAAAAAAAAAAAAAAAAAAAAAAAAAAAAAAAAAAAAAAAATAAATAATATATATATATATATATATATATATATATATATATATATATATATATATATATTATATATATATATATATATATATATATATATATATATATATATATATATATATATTTTTTTTTTTTTTTTTTTTTTTTTTTTTTTTTTTTTTTTTTTTTTTTTTTTTGAAACTCTTTTTTTTTATTTTTTTTATTTTTTTATTTTTTTTTTTTTTTAATTTTTTTTTGTGGAGAAATAATTTAATATATTTTTCGTCTCTGATCTTTGTCATCAATTCATTATTTGAAGGAAATGAACTTCGCCTATTTCAAAAATAAATAATTAAAAATTTAAAAAAAAAAAAAAAAAAAAAAAAAAAAAAAAAAAAAAAATACTATATATATATATATATATATATATATATATATATATATATATATATATATATATATATATATATATATATATATATATATATATATATATATATATATATATATATATATATATATATATATATATATATATATATATATATATATATATATATATATATATATATATATATATATATATATATATATATATATATATATATATATATATATATATATATATATATATATATATATATATATAATATATATATATATATATATATATATATATATAATATATATATATATATATATATATATATTATATATATATATATATATATATATATATATATATATATATATATATATATATATATATATATATATATATATATATATATATATATATATATATATATATATATATATATATATATATATATATATATATATATATATATATATATATATATATATATATATATATATATATATATATATATATATATATATATATATATATATATATATATATATATATATATATATATATATATATATATATATATATATATATATATATATATATATATATATATATATGTGGCTTTCATCATCCAGACGTTTGTCTATTTGAAATTACCTCTTTTTAATACATTTTTAAAGACAAATTTGTCTGTTATATTTTATCCATTTATTTGTCGCAATTTTATTTGTTACATCTTTCAAATATATTTCAACCTAACCTAGGTTAGGTTGCTATTTTGCCAATAATAATAAAACTATTTTTCTACTCTGGCAACAATAGTATTTAAAAAAAAATATATTTTAAACCAAGACAAAATCATCAATGTTCGTATATCGATTCGAACGAATATTTAAGTGAAATTGTACAAATCAAACTATTTCGGACAAATTCTAAAAGGACAAAAGTCTGTATCATGAAAATTACGAATATATATATATATATATATATATATATATATATATATATATATATATATATATATATATATATATATATATATATATATATATATATATATATATATATATATATATATATATATATATATATTTATTTCACTTATCACCTTTCCCACTTTCGCGGGGTGGTGCCAGAAGAAATTCCCTCACAAACATACCCATTCCTACCTTTCATCCTCTTTCACCATCACCCTCCATCTCACTCTGTCCTCCGCAAGTCTTCTACCCTCTTCTGAACTCAAATTCCTTCCAGCCAAATCTCTATCACTCCATCCATCCATCTCCACTTTGCCCTTCCCCTACCCCTACCCCCATCCACCTCGGATTTAAGTTCCTTGCCCACCATTCTGTCCTCCTTCATTCTACACATATGTCCAAACCATTTTGGAATCCCCTCCTCGGCTCTATTCACTACACCCCTCTTTTCCATTTACATCTTCCTTATTCTTTCATTTCTAATCCTATCAATCCTTCTCAAATTACATATCGCTCTCAAACCTTTCATCTCAAAGACATTCAAACTTTTCCTCGACCGAAAATTTACTATCCATATTTCACATCCATACGTTACAGAAGGTAAACACATACATTCACACATTCTTATCTTTATTTCTTTCACAATTTTTCCTTTCTTCCATACTCCTCTTAGGGCCCCCAACACTTTCCTTCCCTCTACCACATTATTCGTTATTTCTTTTTCCGTCCCACACTTACCTTCCACCAACATTCCTAGATATTTGAATTCATCTACCTCCTCAAGTTTTCCTCTCCCTAGTTCTACAACCCCCTCCCCCATTCTTCCCTCCACATCTCCTCATCCCTACCTCCAATCCTCATAACTTTACTTTTCGCTGGATTGACTTTCAATCTCATGTTCGCCCATTTCTTCTCAAACTCTCTCACCAGCATTCTCAACTTTTCTCCAGATTCTGCCACCAACATCGCATCATCTGCAAAAAGTAAAACATTCACATCCCATTCACCCTCAACATTTCTCAACCTAATACCCTTCCCTTCTCTTTCCATTTCTCTAACTACACCATCCATCAATAGATTAAATAACCATGGCGATATTACACACCCCTGCCTCAATTCCACTCCTATGCCAAACCAATCCGAAAGTTCCCTCTTCACCCTCACTCTTGATCTATAATTCGCATAAAAAGCTTTGATCTCCTTCAGTAATTTTCCTTTCAACCCCCATTCCATTAGTATTTCGAACAACTTTCTCCTGCATACTCTATCATATGCTTTTTCCAAATCAAAAAAAAATACATACCCCATTTTTTTTTCACGCAATTTCTCGGTAATTAATCTCATTGTGAATACCTGGTCCAAACATACCCTATCCTCCCTAAAAAAACCCTTGTCCCTCATCCATTCTCTCACTTGTCAGTTCTTTCATTCTCGTCGCTAACATCTTCCCATAAATCTTTCCTATCACGTTCATCAGACTAATCCCCCTATGATTTTTACAAACCATCTTATCACCTTTTTCTCTGTATATGGGTACAATGCAAGTGTCCTGCCACTCCAGAGGCACTCTCCCTTCTCTCCAACATGCAATAAACATTCTCACCATCCAGTCAACCACAACTCACTAGGTCCCTCCTTTATCATCTCTCCAATTATACCATTCATTCCTGCAGATTTTCCTTTCCTTACCTTTCTTTCCGCTACTTCCATCTCCTCTTTACTAATATTTTTCTCCTGATCCTCGCTCACTACCTCCCCATCATTTTCTACCTCTCCACCATTACTAATCTCTATCCCTTTGTTCAACAATTCAATAAAGTACATTTTCCATCTCTCTCCAACTTCCTTCTCTCCCTGTAATATTCCTCTATCTTCCCCTTTCACTCCCTCTCCCCTATCTTCTCCTTTCCTCACCATAATAATAATAATAATAATAATAATAATAATAATAATAATAATAATGATAATAATAATATTAATAATAATAATAATAATAATAATAATAATAATAATAATAATAATAATAATAATAATAATAAATAGCCCTAAATGTTAATAAAAGATAAACAATGATAATAATAATAATAATAATAATAATAATAATAATAATAATAATAATAATAATAATAATAATAATAATAATAATAATAATAATAATAATAATAATAATAATAATAATAAATAGGCCAAAATGTCAATAAAAGATAAGCAACAACAACAACAACAAAAACAATAATAATAATAATAATAATAATAATAATAATAATAATAATAATAATAATAATAATAATAATAATAGGTCTAATTTTAAATATCTATGAAAACTAAAATACAGTATTGGTCAAAATAGTCGACGCATTTTTTTTTTTTTTTTTACATATACAGTACTTTTAAATCGTCGACACGTTCAAATTTAATATTCAAATAATATTTAATCATTATATATATATATATATATATATATATATATATATATATATATATATATATATATATATATATATATATATATATATATATATATATATATATATATATATATATATATATATATATATATATATATATCCCGCAACATCGGAAGGCAGGCACTGGCACTTCCGGTTCTCACTCTTTTTCCTGAGCATATTTTGAGTATGGGGAAATGAGGGTTGAAATCGCCCCCAAGGTCATATTTTTACTGCAGTTAATACGGCTAATCCGATAATTAAACAGGATAATCCCCAATTAATTATTCTAATTCCTTAATCCGTTAATTTTGACACCTAATAAATTAGGTTAATCCATTTAATCCTTTGCGTGCTCTGCTCGTGCTTCACACTGCATGTGCCACCTCTTTTTGGCATTCCAGTGCCAGAGTCAGGACGTACCTAACTCATGCTCTTTTATGAGTATTATTTGCAGCTTTTTCTAGCAATTTCTAGCAATCCCTAGCACTTTCTAGCACGTGGCACTCTTATAGTTAGACTCATAGACTTTAACTAAAGTCTATGGTTAGACTACACCCACTCAGTACGAGGGAAATGCGTGTTAGCGATAACTGACACTGAGGGTAAGGTGTCATTGCAAGACCCTCTTTGCAACATTGCAATGTTGCAAGGTGCCCTCGATAATGATGTGGCATGGGTGCGTGTTTGTGTGCGTACGCATGCCCACACGTGGATGACGTCATCACCGAGAATACATAATTTTTTTCGAGGTTCTCTTATGGGGTGTTCCACGGTCAAGATTCTTTTAAAGATTTTGAAGATTTCTTAAGCGAAGTGTCCCAGTAGTTTTGCTTTAGTAATTTTCTGCTCGCGACAGTGAAGAAATTTCGATCATCACTTTTCGCTGGCGCAATTTTGAATGGTCACATGATGTAAACAAAGATGGAAGAGTTAGGTCACAGGTTAGGTTAACGCTTTCTTTTAGAATAAATTCCTTTTGTAAATATTCTTACTCAGATATATTTATTTACAAATTATTACGGATAATTTTTTTAGCATTTTCCGATCACTAATTTGTTTTAAAGGAAGCAACTCAATTATTTCAGTTATTCGGAATGTCGTTGGTTTTAAAATCTTCGTTTGACTCGTACGTTATTATTTATTCCAACATATGACCTTTATGATATTAATTAAGTTAAGTGATTGGTTAAATTAATAAGCGACTGATTAAGTTAGATTCTAAAATATATTTACGTTTATTTATAGATCAGCTGACAATTGCTACAACTGGCTTAAGCGTGACGTCACGTTTGATTTCGTGGGACACACCCAAATTGCTGCAGGAAATCTTGTGGGCCACGATTCATGAAATACACAGCACATGCCAATGCCCAAGCTGATGAGGAGCATGTTGAAATTAAAGTTACAAAAGTACAAAAGACTGGGGACCTGGCATAGGACCTGGTCATTCCATGTCCACAGACTCAAGCCAATCCATAGACTTTAACTCAATCCCACATACATTTTGTAAATGAAATTCTTATTAGAATGGCCTACATGAAGAACCTTTCACTTTTTATTATTGAAATTCACTTGCCACTTTTTAGTTAACTAGAAGCCTATTTAAATCATGTTGAACTGTCATACATCCCTCAATATTTTTAACTGGACAAGCTAGCTTTGTATCATTAGCAAACTTAGAAACTAAACATTTTATTCCCTTATCCAAATCATTAATGTAGATTAAGTATAGAAGAGGCCCCAGCACAGAAGCTTGAGAAACCCCAACCTTTACCATCTCCCATGATGATTTATTGTCATTTAATACTCCACACTGTTTCCTGTCCTTCAACCACTCTTGTATACAGTTTTGAACCCCTCCTAAACAACACTGAGATAATTTGTAAATCAGCCTTTTATGAGGTACCTTATCAAAAGCTTTGCTGAAATCAAGATATACTATATCAACTGGCTCACCTTTGTTGATGCACCCAGTAATATACTCCATAAATTCAAAAAGATTTGTCTGACATGATTTACTCAAACCATGTTGAGTCTTGCAAAATCTTGTCAACTAAATGCTTTTCTTTTTGACTTTTCATTATTTTTTCTAGAACTTTTACTACCAAGGAGGTTAAACTAACTGGCTTGTTTCCAATATCATCCTTGCTACCTTTCTTATAAATTGGTACCACAAAAGCAATTTTCTAATCCTCTGGTATCTCACAATAATTAAGAGTCCTATTAAATATTAAATATAAGCCATATGCGATACTATTACTATCTTGATATGGAATTCTTACATGCATGCCATCAGGACCTGCAGACTTAAAGACTGCAGACTGAAAGAAAGTAATCAGATTTTTTCAAGGCAAATTTAATCAAGTAATTATAATATTTGATTTGATTTTGATCATATTATTACCATTTTATATTTTTTATTAATTGTTAATGAGCTGTCATCAATTCTCAATTTGATAAGGGAGTAATTGTGTTCATAGTAGGAAATCAATATCTTTTAAACTATAACATATATGAACACAAATTACATGAAAATCAATTATGGACCTAATGAAGCCTGGTAGACCAAAAAATAAAAATATCCCCAATTCAGGAGTATTGGTGAATACTTTAAATATTCCATCACCACTTGTTTGTTGATGGGTACTAGGGATGGAGTCCCAAATAAATGTGATATTTTTTATCTTTGCATGAGTAAACTGATAACTAGGGATAGGACAGACCTAGTCTTTGTGCATGTATTAGTATTGATAGTTAATATTTGTTTGGACTGGGACAGTCTCGATAGGCCCTTGTGGCTTCTAACTGTCTCTATTTTTCCTATGTTCCTATGTTCCTATGATATATATTTGTATGCCATGAATTTATATTTTGGGGGTATTATTTTATTTAAATTTATTACATAACTTAAAATATCCAATTTTATTTGATGTTAGGTAAATAGGTTCCAACCTCACTATTGATTGTATTTAGATTATTGAATATAACAGGTACTAGGAAGAATGATTAATAATAAATAATAATAATGATACTAATAATTAAGAAATATCTGATTTACTCTTGAAAGAAAAACAAATAAATAAATTTTGCTATTAGCTCTTCTACTTAAGTATATGATTGCATTTACAGTATAAATGAGTATACTATATATTTAGTAAAGTTCTTAGTAATCTGGATTTAGTTGTAGGTGGTAATACAACTAAAAATTTATTACAGAGTTAATTTTAACATAATTTAAAATTAGATTGAAAAATTTATATACTTTTCGAAAATAAAAAGTGACAAAATAGCATGAGTAATACTTTAGCATTTTCTTGTCCTGTACATCTGGATCTTAAAACATATCAGAATAATATTGATAAAGTTGCCATAATTGACAAGAATAAGTCTTATACATTTTGGGATATTTATTCTAAAAGGTAAGAGTATTATATATATACTGTATATATATATATATATATATATATATATATATATATATATATATATATATATATATATATATATATATATATATATATATATATATATATATATATATATATATATACACTGTAGGGTGCAGAAAACTAACCAACTTCAAAGGTAAATTTTAATCATTTAATCATTTTTTTTTTTTTTATAAAAGAAATTATTTTCATTTTCAGATTTGGATTTTTTTGATAGAATAGTTTTCATATTTCAATATTTTGCATAAAATAAATTTAATAAATGATAATTTATAACAAAAAATTTTTCACCTTTTTGGGTAGATTTTTTGCCAGATTCAAAATTTTTTCTGGTCTGCCCCCCAAAAAAACCATATTTACTAACAGAAACATTTTTAAACTAGCTATTAAAGAAATCATAATAACTTTTATATTTTTCAACCGATCTACATGAAATTTTCAGAAATTGTACAGATGGGTGAAATACACATTTTTTAAAAAGAATAATTATTTGTATACCCAATGATTTTGATGTTATGGATAGGAAAAATTTTAAAAATTTTACCGTGCCATTTTATTTTATTTATAAGGAAATACTCTCAAACAGCTTGTGTGTGATTTTCAACTTAAAACGTTCTTCCACAGAATAATTATTTTGTTTTTTTTGGTTTAATACCCAAAAATGAATTAAATTTATTGAGATATTATACTAGGGTGGAGTGAATTTACAGCAGAGGGAGAATAATTTTTGGTATTCACTCTGCACTTTCACAGTAGTGTTAATAAACATTCAAATGAAAAAGAGTATATCTGCAAATCCTATGACAAAATATTTAGCAAAATACATACCACAATTTTCTTTTCCTCAAGGAATTCATCATTTCAACCATTATCTTCTACTTTAGATGTTGACATATAAGTCATTGATAGTACTTCCTCTCTTGACAAAGTTAACTTTTTTTATTTCAACAATTTAATACCAGAGAATTTAGTCTTTACTCTTAAATTTTTTTTTTTTTTTTTTTTTCTAAATTGGTTTGTTAAATATAAAATTTCTTACAGTTTGGTGGTTCAGAAACTACTTGAGTCAGCTATCAGCCAAGATGGAACCAATTGCATAGCACAACTTCTACCAAATGATGCATCATATGTCATTGCTCAAGTTGCAATTTGGAAAACTGGAAATATAGGTATTATTATTATTATTATTATTATTATTATTATTATTATTATTATTATTATTATTATTATTATTATTCTGATCACCTTCAGTTAATGGGAATAATGATCCTGGTTGTGTGGGAAGTCCTTGCCCTAGGCAACCTCTGAAAAGAGAACCTCTTCTATGGAAATCTGGCATTCACATTTCAAAATTCAATTTCTTCTACGTATAGATTTCAAGTTGTATTCTTGGTTTTTGTTATTTAGAATGAACTATTTTTTTCTATAAGAACTGATCTGATCCGCTTTCAGGCTTCAGAGCAGTTTTAAAATTTTTATCAACTATTAATTAAAATTCTTTATTATTAAATATTTTCAAACATAGCATACAATTTTTAGATGAGAGAATCTTTTTTTTCCAGATTTTTTGTAAATATTAAATTCAACTTGTTCTTTATTTGAACATTCTTATTCTTTTTTTAAATCATTTTCCACATGAAATTTCTTGTCTTGGTGGTGAAAAATTCTTGATTTTATTTATACTCTTTTTTCCTTGTCCTTCATTTGCCTTTTCATTCCTTGTCAGTTGCAACTTTCCAAGACAATATATATATATATATATATATATATATATATATATATATATATATATATATATATATATATATATATATATATATATATATATATATATATATATATATATATGACTAAAATCATTTGTTCTGTTTATTTCTCTTAACTCTACTGACTATTTTTAATTCTTTGAATAGAGCACATTTTCCCTTCTTTCACTGAAATTGGCATTTTAGGAGATTTCAATGTTCTCCACCGCTAATGACTTTTTCTAGTTCTCAAAATATAGATGGTGAACTTTCTTTTCATATGTCTATCCATAATGACCTTGAGCAGATTGGTTCAATTTCCTACACGTATCCCTGATCACCTTGGAAGTGAGCTCAACATTCAAGACTTTTTCTTCACTTTTGAACCTTCTTATGCTGTTAAATTCTTTCCACCTCCGGGATCCTACTATCACCTTCTTATATCTATATTCTCTTCTATCTCTTCAAATCTTCAGCAAGAAACACCCCTGTCTACTGCAAGGAAACATTTGCTGCATATTGGTCGGATGCAGTTGTACCCTTTTGATTATTGCTTCCACAGGAAAGGTGCTTCAGAGTGTGCAGATTGCATAACCGAGATGTCTCTCTCTGGCATGGAGTCATACATTCCATATTCTTTCCCTTCAACTAAACCTAACAAACTTTGGTTTAACAATTTTCTTGGGCTGTTTGCCGCAGAGATGCTACTACCTTCAGGAATTACAGTCGTCTTCAAATTCTAGAAACTCACTCAGTGAAATCATTCAAAATCTTTTCTCAGTAACGCTAAAAACTAATTTCTCCATAGAAATGTTAGTAATCTTGTTGAAAATTGTATTTTTTTAAAAAAAAAGTAATAAAGAGCATGAAGAGAAAACCCAATGGCTATTGCAGGTACACAGAATATTTCAAGCTAATTTCCTTGACTTCTCTTTGAGGTTAACATCTTTCATTATCAGTTCATTCACATATAAAAATTAATGAAGAGGAAGTTTTACTTGAGGAGGCAGCACATGGTTTTGTAACTTCTGTGTATGATAATCATTGGTGAGTGATATATGGGATAAGATTCTTGAATCCACCACATCCATGAGTTAGAAAAGTTAAAAAAAAAAAAAAAAATTTCCTTTTTATGTCTAAAATGATGAGAGAATGAGTTTTGTATTTTAAGAAGGATATTCTTTTGTGTTTGTATGATAGTTTTGTAGTAATATTACTGAAATGAATATTACTGAAATAGTACTTTTGTAGTAAACTAAATTAATTATGGTAGGAAACTCTTGTGAATGTCATGTTTTTGTCTAGTTCTGACCTGGCAATTGAGTTTGGGAATTCAATGCAAGCTCTCTAACATGCAAGTAAAACATGTTTTATATATATATATATATATATATATATATATATATATATATATATATATATATATATATATATATATATATATATATATATATATATATATATATATATATATATATATATATATATTTTTTTTATTTATTTATTTTATTTATTTTTATAGTCATACCCCTCCATCCTTTGCATCCAGAATCCCAGTTGAATTATTTTATAAATGACAGTAAATGCAGCGTCATAATAACAAATGAAGATCTTGCTTCGAAACATAGTTCCTTTCTTTCAAATCACAAGGTAAGAAGGAAATGGAGAGGAAAACTTTTTTTTTTTTTTTTTTGATGGATTTGTAAATCAATTGTCAGGATTTTATGGTCGCCATCGCTTGTCAGAAAAATTAATTTTATTCGCTTATTATTGTCCTCTTAAAATGTGGAGTATATGAAATGTTATGAAAAACGGGTTTACATTTATTGCATTTTATAGTTTTATTAAACCATTACATTTGGTTAATGAACTGATTTATATTTTTTAAATTGTCACTAGTCATCGTGTGCTAGTCATGAGAGCCTTAACTATATATATATATATATATATATATATATATATATATATATATATATATATATATATATATATATATATATATATATATATATATATATATATATATAAAATATATTTAATAAAAAAAAAAAAAAAAAAAAAAAAAAAAAAAAAAAAAAAAAAAAAAAAAAAAAAAAATTTTATTTTTTTTTTTTTTTAAATTATGGTCATTCATGTGTAAAATTGTCATTGTGGTCCATTCCCAAAAAATTTGAATTATTTATAACTTTATTGTTTAAAAAAAAAAAAAAAAAACCTCCACCAGAGTTAATCACGTTTGAAGGCAGTGCTCCCAGAAAGCTTCTGTGTTGTCGACAATGCATTCTACCCCGAGCATGTTCTTTCAAACATAGACACAACGTTAACGTGTAGCAACAATTTCTGCTTCGATGTGAAGCGATCCTTATTCACAAACTGAGATCTTACAACGGTTCCTGTCGTTCAGTGTCAATGCCTGGATGCAATTCTGACAGGAATTACCTGTTGACCTAATTCATTGTCACCTTCCAGATACTTCGACAAGGGATCCCATGTTTATGTAGTTAAAATACTGACAAAACACCACAGACCACACAGACTCCAGAGTGAGCCACTTTGAAGACTTCGTGTGGTTGACAATGTTGGTGATGCCTAGTATAATTCCCATATAGGCAGAAACACGATTCCTTGAACCAATCCAAAAATTATAAAATGTTACTTCCTCCTCGTCCATTGTAACATTGCAACTTAGTGGGCAACAGTGAGCAAATCCTTTTGCACGCTACTTTGCTTAGCATCTTCATCCTGTAGCAATTTCTGCCTTGATGCGAAGCTATTGTTTTTTACAAGCCCTTAGAACTACGGGTGGTCCCTGTCGTTTAGTATCGATGTCCGACTACTATTCCGACTAGAATTTTCTGTTGACCTGGTTCATAAAATTTCTACTACGATGCAACCGTACGATCTTACGCTTCGGCACATCCTCAAATTCGGCAACTTCTAACACAGTTTGGCCTTTAACATTCCCAAATGCGATCACCCCTTTTTGTCATTCATTTACATTGCTTTTCGACCTTTTTCACGTAACGTCAGTCTAACACTTCACTGTATACAACCTCAGTACAACACAATGACGTCCATCGCACGTTCCATGTGTATTCATATCCAGCCATCCTTTTTAATTAACCTAATATTTCGACCACCTTAAACTCACCGAGTGGCTAATTGTTTGTCTGGTAAACTTATATATTATATATATATATATATATATATATATATATATATATATATATATATATATATATATATATATATATATATATATATATATATATATATATATATATATATATATATATATATATATATATATATATATATATATATATATATATATATATATATATATATATATATATATATATATAAAATGATGAGTGATTTTTCCTTCTTGTATGGGTTGCTTATGGAGCTTGTACTTTCTAGGTCTCCTCTTCAGATATATTTATTAATTTGGAAGAAAGAAGAAAACAAAGCAATAAAAAGTAGGGAATTAAAAGGTTTGAATAAAGCAAAATAAATTTTTTTTTTCATTTTTTGTCCACTTTGCCCAATCTGCACTTCAATGTTCATGTTCATGTTTTTTTTTTTTTTTTTTTTTTTTTTTTTTGCATGATTTGTGTTTCTCTAACTATAGCATTTTTTTTTATAGTAATTACTAGTGCGTTATTTGAAGTTCGTTTTCAAGCAGTGCTTTTAGATAAGAATGGTTGTGTACTATGCTGATAATTAATTATTGTTCTTTGCATTTTGCTTATACGGTATGCAACCTTTTTAGTCCAAGAACTATAGTTTATCTATTGTTGGCTCACGGTCCTCATTATTGTATCAACAATATTTGGATTGAATTATTAGCGCATAATAATAATACTTAAATGGTTTGTCTTTTGGACAAATACCGTTATGCCTATATGCTAATTTGAAAAAGTCAACATTGATATTGTTCTTCATATAAAAATGCTACAAGAAAAGTTACTACCTTACCACTACGAGGGTCAGCATAGGGCACATACGTTTTGTATTTTGCACATTAAAATCTCTCTTAAGGTTAAAGTGAAATATAATGGAAGATATTTTTGTTTTTTTTGTTTTAAGTGTCAAGTTTTTAAGTTAATTAGTATGTGAAGAACTTTTATTAAATTGACATATTATTGATCATAGGGTAAAAGATTAAATAAGTTCCATAAAATTTTAAAATTCTGAAATTAACAAGTTAATTATTAATAGGTGCAATTTTTATTTAGTATGAATGAAAGAGTAGTCCTTTTAAGAAGACTGTTTCTTTGTCTTCTCGCGTTCTTTCGCATACAGACGCATTATACATGATTATAAAATGCTAATGTAGAATCAATTTATTAAATTTAACATTTAGTTTAGCTGAATACTGTATTAAAAGGAAAGCTTTTTATTTTATCTTTAAACTTTTAGACGAACAATAATTTTATTTTTCATTATTCCTTATTTTTTTATAACAATTCAGGAATTTTTACCCTTGCTAATTTATTGCTAATACAGGCAGTTATAAGTAAATTTTAAATATTTTATTAATATAATAATACTGTGTTATGTGTATCTTGCTTTCACTCAACATGAAAATGTTAACCTTTGTCACATTTGAATGTGCTAATATCTTTCCGATAAATATTTATAATCTGAAAGTTGTAATTTTTCATGAAAACATTTTCCTCTTATTTTGATATGTTTAAAAACAAATTTTATTCTCTAAAATTGTACTGACAGGGCTAATAACCCTTCCTGGGAACGGATTTTGATTTGATATATATATATATATATATATATATATATATATATATATATATATATATATATATATATATATATATATATATATATATATATATATATATATATATATATAACTCTCCAGCAACAGGACCAGACAACATATCAAATATTCACCTAAAACACCTATCCTACCACACAATCACATACATAACCTCCATCTTCAACAAATCCATCCAACTCAACTATATCCCCCCCAATGGAAAAAAGCATTAATCATCCCTAAACTAAAACCGGGCAAAGACCCTTCAAACCCCTCCTCCTACCGCCCAATCTCCCTATTATCCACCATCTCAAAACTTCTTGAAAAACTAATCCTAAATTCTATCCTCCAATTCATTCCACAACAAAACTTCCAACACGGGTTCAAACCCAACCACTCCACCACCACTGCACTTACCAACATCATCCAACCTATAATAAACGGACTAAACCATAAAGCCTTATCACAAAACTATACTAATAGCAATTGACATAAACAAAGCCTTCGATACTGTCCCGAAACATAATCTTATCCATAAAATCCTCCAATCCAACATCCCAACAAACACTAAGAAATGGCTAACCAACTTCCTATCAGGAAGAACCGCCCAAATACAACAAAACGGCCATAAATCACGTACCATCAACTTAAGGAACAGAGTTCCGCAAGGAGCCATACTCTCCCCCACTCTATTCAACCTATACACAGCAGACCTCCCTCAACCCCAAACAACTTTCACCCGCATAATATCATACGCCGACGACATAACTATTACCACCACTCACAAAAACCTCACCACCGCAACATCTCTCACACAAGACTACATAACACAACTCCAAACTTGGCTAGCAGAAAACAGGATGACGGCATCCCCAAACAAATCCTCCATAACCCTTATAACAACAGACAAACACATATCCAACACCCACCCACAAGTCCTACTAAACAACACCCCCATACCCCTCAACAAAACCCCAAAAATTCTCGGCCTAACATTTGACACTCACCTCACCTTCTCCAAGCACATTCAAAATACCACCTCAGCCGCAAACAGAAAACTCAACATCCTCAAAACAGTGGCCAATACAGACATAAACAACAACATACAAACCTCAATTGCAATCTACAAACAATTTATACGCCCCACCATTAACTACGCCTCCCCTGTCTGGCACCCTCTGCTCTCCGACAAAAACTTAACGACACTCCAAATAACGCAAAATAAAGCCCTTCGCACCATCACCGGCTGCACACGCACAACCCCTCAACAACACCTACATAACGAAACCAAGATACTACCTATAAGGAATCACCTCGAAATGATAGGCACCCAATTTTACGCAAAAACACGTCTACCCACACACCCATGTCATAATACTCTCCTCCAACCTACCCCACAGAGACTAACACACCCTCCATCGTCCACCGGTGCCTTTTACAAACAGATCCTAAATCACATCCCCCCTCCTCCCCCCAATACCACAACAACCAAACATATACACACTCAACTAACACATTCATACTTGATCAACAGACCTCCAAACAACACACTAAACGAACCTCCCCCCGAAATAAACCCCGACTTCAACAACCTCCCAAGACACTTACAAACCTCACTTGCAAGATTGAGATGCGGGCACCACCCAAACCTACAACATTACAAACACAAATTCAAAATAAACCAGGCAGCATCTCCCACCTGTACTAGATGCGGAATGGCCCCGGAGACCGTGAAACACTTTCTATTACGCTGTCCTTCCAACTCTCGCCCCAAAATCTTCTGGGGCATCACTTCTTTGAAGGATCTCTGGACGAGACCGACTGCGGCAGGAAGCTTCATTAGCGAAGTGTGGCCGCCTCAACACGGGGTGGTCAGGGGGTGAGAAGGTAAAAAAAAAAAAAAGGTATATATATATATATATATATATATATATATATATATATATATATATATATATATATATATATATATATATATATATATATATATATATATATATATATATATATATATATATATATATATAATCAGGATTGGGTTCATGTACAGGCTACTGTACTTAAGTACAAGTACATTTAATTTTTTTAATTTTATGAAATAAAAATATTATACCATTGGGATTCATTCATAATTTCTGAATTATTGTAAACAAAGTAAATTTTAATTAATGTAGATTGTGAATGAAAAATTATTTGAAAATAATATATACGCTTTTATTAATTCTGTAAGCCATTTTATTTCTATATACCCAAGTGAAAAAATTAAAAACAATTCTGTTTACTGTTGCATATTACAAACATTAGTTTCAAAATTCTTGTCAGTCAACTGACATCTGTCTGTGAAAAAGATTTTTCTGCAATGGTGAAGATTTTTTCCACCGGTACAAAAGATGAAGGAATAACAGTTTTTTCAGTGCCAATTTTTTTTAGTCTTGGAAACATCATCTATGATGTTTTCAATTTGTCAGAAGACCCCTTTCTTCGTAAATACAAAGCCTACTGAACTATTTCTGTATTTCAATATTAATGTGCTCCTGCATTTGGTTTTGAGTTGAGGAAGCCATAAAATAGAACGATTTCTTCCTCTGGCGAAGGTTTTCTCAACTTTATTACGTTATATTCCCTTAAAATGCATATCAGTATTAGAAGCTTTTCACAGATTCTTTGAAAATGATTTGTACGCTCACTAATAAGGAAGACCTTAGTGTTATCTATTCATCTTCAGAGCACCAGTCCAGCCAAAACCTAAGATTACTACTAACTGCAAAGTATGATCAAAGCTAACAATTATACTTGGTTGTTAGTGCTTCAAGCAGCTCAGAATCTTTTTTTCAAAACTATCGTCTAGATCATTACTTTTCAAGTCTGCATGTTCATCTTCAGCTGTAGTTATTTCAGAAAATTTTGGTAGAGAAAGCAGATGTCATTTTTATAATTCTGTATCAAAATTCATTACGATTTGTTGATATTCCTTCAGTTCTGTGTGCAGTGTGACGGAAACTTTTGAAAGTTAATACGTTATATAGGTAGTGAACTTTAACTCCTAAGATCTCATTTGACGACTTGAACAGATATCAAACGTGAGAAAAAGATTCTGTGCATTACCAATTTTTACTTTTTTAATATCTGCCTTGCACATCAAGCACTTGTCCTGTAAGAATTTGTTTACTATGTTTTTGCATGTTGGTATCTGAAAGTGAGGATCGGTTGCATTTATTAAATTGTGAAAAAAAAAAGAGCTGTCAATAAATGAAATTTAATAGGATTTTATTTGCAAAATTTAACTTGGACTTGAAATTACTTGAATTTTCCAAGTACATTATTAGGCTCAAGTACAATGACTTTTGATTTTTAAAACCAAATACAAGTACTCAAGAATTTGTAATTAAGTACAAATGCGTGTTTTTACACCCAAGCCTGATATATATATATATATATATATATATATATATATATATATATATATATATATATATATATATATATATATATATATATATATATATATATATATATATATATATATATATATATATATATATCAGGTAATAATCTTGGAGAGAATTTTTTTAAACAAAGAAGAGAATGCATCTGAGAAAGAAAAATTTATTTCACAAAATAATCCTCTTTCAGAAAGTGAGGTTCAGAAGTTAAAGGAATCTCCTGCTCTTATAGTATATACCAGCGGAACTACCGGACCACCCAAAGGTTTTTTTATTTATTTATTTATTTTTTCTTTTTGAAATTTATGGTAGTCTACTGCTGGTTTTTTTTTTTTTTTTTTTTCTTCTTTCTTTTTTTGCTCTGTATTCCTGCATTCATCATTTTAGTATTTTTCAGGTGTAATATTTATAGCAGTTCAATCAGTTTCTAGAATTTTTTTTCCAGTTTACATTTATGAGAGAAACGGTAAAGGCATTACATTTATTTCCATTTTCATTGTAGGAGCTATATTAACTCACGGAAATATCGATGCACAAGTTAGGAGCCTTTCCGAAGCCTGGGAAATCTCCTCTAGAGATGTTATGTTGCATTGTTTGCCATTGCACCATATCCATGGTATCGTCAACGCTCTTGTGTGTCCACTTGCATGTGGTGCTAGGTTGGAATCTTTTATTTTTAAAAATATTTGTAATCACATTATAATACATGTAACAGTTTTTTTTTTTTTTTGAGGAGAGGGAACAAAAGATTTATGGTTCTCTTACGTGTAATAGACAAAATTTATTATTATTATTATTATTATTATTATTTTTATTATAATAATTAATTGAAGAGTAATCCTGGAACCTCAATTCAAAGCACCGTTGATTTGGTCAAAATTTTTGGATTCGGAGGCAGAAATTTCGTCAAGGGTTAGTTTGTTTATGGCGGTGCCTACAATTTATGTGAAACTTATTGATGAATTTGAAAAGAATTTAGCTTCCTCTGAAAATCACAGAGAATTTGTGAAGACGTTTTGCACAGAAAATATAAGGTAATTTTAATTACCTTATATTATAAAAGAAATTTATATCCATCTACTTTTAAGTAGATGGATATAAATTACTTTTATAATATAAGGTAATTTTAAGAATAGAGTATAATAAATAGATGGATATAAATTACTTTTTATGGTAATTATTATACTTACTATATCAGGAATATATTGAATTTATACGAATGTTTTAAATTTTCATCAGATTAATGGTGAGTGGTTCGGCACCATTGCCATCACCTGTACTAGAAAAATGGAGAGAAATAACGGGTCTCACCCTTCTTGAAAGATATGGAATGTCAGAAATAGGAATGGCTCTTTCAAATCCATTACACGGGGAAAGAAAACCAGGTTAAAACCATTTAAAATATTTATTTGTGTACAAGACTCTATAAATATATGATAAATTATGAAATTTAGTGCATTCAGTAAATCAATTAATACCTACTAAAGGATGAAGGTTTGCTAAGATTAACAAATTTTAAAAATATCATTATATATTTGGATGTTTTCCTAAAGGAAAAAAAAATTTAATGTGTTAATGTAGCCTTTCTTTCCTGTGCTCTTCTGGCAGACCATAGATTCCTTTTCCTTTAATTCTCTCTCTCACTTCCTTTAACTAACTTCCAAGTTTTTATATATATATATATATATATATATATATATATATATATATATATATATATATATATATATATATATATATATATATATATATATATATATATATATATATATATATATATATAATATGCGTCTCTGCCTACAAAGTTCAGCATTTTTCCTTCTGGAAGTATGCGTTAATTCAACTTGTTCTTAGAAAGGGAGACCTCTCTCTCGGTCCTCCAACTATTGTACTTTCGCTTTTATCTCTGTTACCTTTGTTCTTCCTAAAGTTTTCAAATCAATCCTCAACAGATTTAGAAAGATTTAGAAACAGTTCATTTCTTCTAATCTTATCTCAGGTCACCAGTTGACATTTGTAACCAATGCTCGAGTGGTAACTTTTTTCTCTTTCTAACTCGCTAATCTAAAGGCTCTTGGCATTTCTGTGAATCTTTTGCTGTAAAACTATACATAACAAAAACTTTCAATAAAGTCTGGCACAAAGTTTTGATTTTGAAACCCCTCCCCTTTCGGTACTCATCTCACTGATTTTTTTTCCAGGTGGTCTATAGTAGCTATTGTAGACGGTCAACGTTCATCTTTTAAATCTATAAATAATGGTGTCCTATCCCCAACTTTTTTTCTAATTTTCATCGATAACCGCCTCAATGTTACTTCATTACTCCTTACAATTTTAAAGATATCTCACTTAACAACAAATTACTTGCACAAAGAGGGTGGCTTTGAAATTACTAATCTCTGATCTTTCTAGAAATTCTATTGGGGCAGAGAAAACACGGTTCTTTTCAATGTCTCGAACTCTCAACTCCTTAATCTTCCTAAGGCATCTTCCACACAACTATAACATTTTCAAAAACAACTTAAACATTTGTCTGTTCTTAAAATTCCTGGTGCGTATTTTTCTCATGATCTTTCTGGTATGGATCAGATTCTCTTTTTGCCAATCTTTTTTGTTTTTGCTATTCATATTAAGAACACTGCTCTTCTGAACTCTCCACTCGCATGGCTCAACTATTGAGAAAGACTTATTTGACATACCTTTTCACATTATTTCATCTAGGGACCGACCGGGGTTGGAATTTGGCCGGGGCCGGGGCCGGGGTCACCCAAATTTGGCTGGGGCCGGGGCCGGGGTTCTGGCCGGGGTTTTCTAAAATTTGTAAAGAGGTCAAAAGCACTGAAATTTAAGGTTAAAAAATTAGATATAAGGTTTATTTAATTGTAAGGAAGGAGTAGAAATAGCCAACATTCACTTAAATTAATGATTATATGCATTTTCTCCAAAAAAAAAATCAAAAAATTACAGTTTTGTACAGTTAAAGTTTAAAAAAAGTACAAAAATTAAAAAAAAATATATTCTAATTCATAATAGTGATTCAACAGGTTTACTTAAGTAAGACCATAAGGTAAAATTTGAAAAAATGTAAGATATAAAATTATCAATTTAACCTGTATTTATACATATCATTGTTATTTTATTGCCATGTATCAAACTTGTATCATTTAGCTGCATTATTTAAAAATTATTATTTTGTTTATACTTTCAGTCAATATGGCTAAAAGATCAGCTTCTGCAGTATTTGAATACTTTACAATGTTTCAGGATAGGCTCGAAATAGCTAAATGTTAACATCTGAAGCCAGAAAATTAGAAGAGAACCTCCCGGTGCTACAAGTAAAAAAATTTCAACCAAATCTTTTTGGAGTATCTAAAATCAAAATACAAAGATGAACATTCACTAGCAGAAAAGGAGCGGTCAAAAGAAACAGAAAAGAAAAAAAATCTTAATTTTCTTATATTTTGTTTGAAATTTTTTTTTTTATTATTTGACTGATTGAGCTGAAATTTTCAAAGTATGTGAATTTTTTCACGAAGTTCTGAGTTGATTTCGAGCATTTTTTTGAGTCTATAACGGTTTGAAACTTATTTGGACCCAAAGTTGAAAAAAATGAATAACTGGATCAAACCACTGGTCCACATGAGCTGAAAATTTAGCTGAATACCTTTGCCCCAATTTCTTGCATTGGTGGGAATAGGTTTTTGATATCACGTCTAGAAAAAAGTTATATAAGCACTTGAAAAAAAATTTGCAAAAATCGTTCCCTTCTGGAGGAAAAAATTATTTATAAAAAACGCTACCAATTTTTTTTTTTATTTGTGAATATTGTTTAGAAGAGGGCAGGGCAACAATATTTATTTAGTGCATATTTAAATGCTCTTTGTTTGAAGAGAGATATAGCCTCTCAAACTTTGGGAATTTTTGAAGGCTATATATCTCAAAACCAACGAATGTCATCGAATAAAGTACATAGAGGAATTTGTAGCCCCACCCCTCCTCTATACACACCAAAAATAGGAAATGTCATAGTTGTATTTTTTTTTTTTTTTTAATTTTGTCTGAAAAGGTGGATTTTTTTAGTTCAAAAAAATTTTTTTTTTCTATAGTTGGTCAGTTTTTGGCTTATAACATTTTTCCTATAACTCTGGGAACAAAAGTCTATTAGAGACTTTTGTATCCCATTTAATTTTGAATAAATAGTCCAAGTTTTCAGCTCATTCTAAAAAGTGGTTTGGCACCGCCATTCAATTATAAAAGGGTAAAATTTCAAAAAAAAAAAACAACTTTTAACCGTAATAGACTCGGAAAAACGCTTGAAATGGACTTTTCTTACCGGTAAAAAATCTATATAACTGAAAGTTTCAGCAGAATCGGCTGAAAATTAAAAAAAAAAAAAAATTTTTAAGTATAATTTGCCATTTTAACCCCGGCTGGCAACCCCGGTTTTCCTTGATTTTTGGCCGCGGCCGGGGTCAGTAAAAATGGCTGGGGCCGGGGCCCCGGTCGGTTCCTAATTTCATCCTTTCTTTGTCGAACTATTTAACCCTAGACTTAATAAGTACTCTCAATCTCACGAATACTCCACTTATGAATATACACTCGCTTATATATATATATATATATATATATATATATATATATATATATATATATATATATATATATATATATATATATATATATATATATATATATATATATATATATATATATATATATATATATATATATATATATTTAAAATTTGGAGTATTTTTTAAGTTTAAAAAGTCCTCAAAATGAAGTAGAATACCGAGTAAGATTTTGAAATATTTTTAAAAGGTTTTGTTGGGAAGCCATTGCCCGGTGTTCAGGTTAAAATTGTTCGCTTTTCATCTACAAGAGACAGTTATGAAACATTGTGTGAAGGAGACTCGGAGAGAACAGTTATTACTTCAGGCTATGATGGAGATATATATATATATATATATATATATATATATATATATATATATATATATATATATATATATATATATATATATATATATATATATATATATATATATATATATATATATATATATATATATATATATATATATTAGTGATGTCACCAGATCTGACTTGGAATAGATATCCTGCCACTTCAAAAAGCTCTGGCTTTGTGGCCTTGGTCGAATCATTTACAAGATCTGGCATCTGGCTAGCCACAGATTTCATTGTGGAATTTCAAATTTTTTCCTTATATCCAAACATAGCAAATGGATAATAATTTTTTTTTTCTTTTCTTTTCTTTGATAAATCCTTTTAAATGTAATATTGCATATTTTTAATATTTAAAATCCATTTGATATTAAATATATGCATCTTAATATACTTTATTAACACTCTTGCACTAATATAGTTTATGTAAGAGATTTTTACTTTTAATCTTGGATGTAATGTACTATGTATTACTATTGAGAGAATAAGAAATATATATATATATATATATATATATATATATATATATATATATATATATATATATATATATATATATATATATATATATATATATATATATATATATATATATATATATATATATATTATTAGATAATAACTTAAGGACAGATTCAGTTGTTGAACTCCAAAAAATATCTTAGAATACTTTTTTTTTTTTTTTTTTGTACTGTTCATCCAGCTTTATGAAATTTTTAAAGTAGATAATATGTGGTTAGTTTTGAAAGTTTTATTTAGAACCATGTTCAGTGTTTCTAACAGTTTGACATCTGTTATCAATTGGAATAGCCTGTTTCTTTAAAATATGATTAACTGTAAAATATTTCCAATTTAGAAATATAAAATTATGATCATATGCCAGATAGTGTGAAGAAAAATCTATTTTTTTATATTGTAAAGAGCAGTTATAAATCTAGCTTTTTTATGTAGTACACATTTAAATGCCTTTTTTTTTTGTTATTTTATTTTATTTTATACAGAGCTACAAAAATATTGGAACCAGATGTCAAACTGTTAGATACATTGTAAAGATAACTAAACTGGAGCTTTAAAATCGTCTAATTATATCTACTCTGAAAATTTCATAAAATTCGTATGAATTGGGAAAAATTAGACTAATTTTTCAATTATGACAATTTTAAGTTAAACATAAAATCATTTATAAAAGTTGAAATTTTTACTGTGTAATGAAACAAATGTTTCTTAATCATAACTCATTGCTAATTATTTAATTTAAATCTGAGGTCTTTTCACTCAGCGTTAAAAAGTGGAGTCTAGGGATTTTTGCCTTATTAACTCTTCTACTCTCATTGACTTACTCCACTCTCTTTCACCTTGTCAAATTGTTGCGACACTGTGTATATATATATATATATATATATATATATATATATATATATATATATATATATATATATATATATATATATATATATATATATATATATATATATATATATATATATATATATATATATATATATATATATAATTTCATGCAATTTTTTTTAATTACATAATAATAATATTAGTTAAATTTTTATCTTTATCTTATTATTATAGTCAGGTGAGTTACTTGTGAAGGGACCAAATGTTTTTCTGAAGTATTGGGAAAAAGAAGAAGCCACTAAGAAGGAATTTACAAGTGATGGATGGTTTTCAACAGGTATATATATATATATATATATATATATTATATATATTATATATATATATATATATATATATATATATATATATATATATATATATATATATATATATATATATATATATATATATATATACCTTACCTTTTTTTTTACCTTCTCACCCCCTGACCACCCCTTGTTGAGGCGGCCACACTTCGCTAATGAAGCCTCCCGCCGCAGTCGGTCTCGTCCAGAGATCTTTCAAAGAAGTGATGCCCCAGAAGATTTTGGGGCGACAGTTGGAGGGACAGTCTAAAAGAAAGTGATCTACGGTCTCCGGGGCCCTTTTGCATCTGGTACAAGTGGAAGATGTTGCCTGGTTTAAATTGAAATTGTGTTTGTAATGTTGTAAGTTTGGGTGGTGCCCGCATCTCAATCTTGCTAGTGAGATTTGTAAGTGTCTTGGGAGGTTGTTGGAGTCGGTGTTTATTTCGGGAGGGGGTTCGTTAAGGATGCTGTTTGGAGGTCTGTTGATCATATATGAATGTGTAAGTTGAGTGTGTATATGTTTGGTTGTTGTGGTATTGGGGGGAGGAGGGGGAATGTGATTTAGGATCCGTTTGTAAAAGGCTCCGGTGGACGATGGAGGTTGTTTAAGTCTTTGATTGGTAGGTTGGAGGAGAGTATTGTGACATGGGTGTGTGGGTAGACGGGTTTTTGCATAGAATTGGGTGCCTATCATTTCGAGGTGGTTCCTTATAGGTAGTATCTTGGTTTCGTTATGAAGGTGTTGTTGAGGGGTTGTGGGTGTGCAGCCGGTGATGGTGCGAAGGGCTTTATTTTGTGTTATTTGGAGTGTCGTTAAGTTTTTGTCGGAGAGCAGGGGGTGCCAGATGGGGGAGGCATAGTTGATGGTGGGGCGTATAAATTGTTTGTAGATTGCAATTGAGGTTTGTATGTTGTTGTCTATGTCAGTGTTGGCCACTGTTTTGAGGATGTTGAGTTTTCTGGTTGCGGCTGTGGTAGTATTTTGAATGTGTTTGGAGAATATATATATATATATATATATATATATATATATATATATATATATATATATATATATATATATATATATATATATATATATATATATATATATATATATATATAATATATACTTCTAACAGAGAAAATTTTAATCCTGGCAGGGTCGCCAAAATTTTCTCTGTTAGAAGTATACAGAAAAAAACACAATTGAATTTAAACTTACAATGTTTAGTTGAAGTGTGAATCTCTTGTGTCTTCCGCTTCTCCTTTTCTACTGACGAAATTAATTAAGAGGTTGATGTCGCAATCCTTCTTGAACGAACGAAAATCCTCAGGAATGTAGCAAGGGCTATAGGGGGATCACGATGACGGAACGTTATGCAGCGAGAATATGGCAACACGAAGGGATAAAGAAACCGAAAGAAAACTTATTTCTTTATTGAGGTAAAGGCTTTGTACAGGAAAAAAAAGAATGAAAACGGTTTATCGAAATCAGGAAAAGAATTGACAACTGAATGGAACAGACTATGCAACGACGAACGAAGGGCAATGATTTTATTGGGGAACGTAATAAACGAAATCCTTGCAGACTGTTTAATGTGCAAGAACGATCTATCCGTACGATGATTTACGAAAGCGTTATGTATTAGTTTCCAGGTTGGAACTGAAATATACGAATAAGAATGTTATTCTATTCATGAATTTTACAAATTTATAAACATTTAAAATAAAAGAAACCAATTGAGCAACTTACGGATGGACCTTTGATGATGGGCTCCAATCCAAGGTAAGTCTTTTTATTTTATTATATTGATGTTCAATAAAAATACAGAAAAATGTTATACTTTATTTTAATCAAATTTTCTGTTTGTTGTGTATTTAAATATTAAGAATACTACCTTTACCTGTAGAATACAAAAATAAATAGGTTAGAAACCAAAAATCAAAAACAAAATGGAACAACACTTAGCTTTTCTGCCCATATGTTTTTCTCCTCTTGTTTTATTTTTTGAAGGAAGGTACGCATCGTTTTCCACAGCGTCTCTTCACATCGTGACCTCACCTCTGGAAAATTAACAAGAACTAGTATATGTGATCATATACTTACAATATATATATATATATATATATATATATATATATATATATATATATATATATATATATATATATATATATATATATATATATATATATATATATATATATATATATATATATATATATATATATATATATATATATATATATATATATATATATAAAATTGTGTATGAAATAATGTGTAAAGAGCTAAAATTAAAATATAAAGAGATAGCGACTAAATAAAATGGGATTGTGCTAAGATTTGTTAAGGGTAGTAAAAGGTGAGGATCTCATATCATAAAGAGAGAGAGAGAATATAAGGTTATAGGAAAGCGGAAGTAAAAAACTTAAATGAGATGTAGATGGAGATTATTCTGCAGGATGAGCAATAAAATAGATGGAATTTTGAAAAAAGCTTTAAAAAAAAACTATTTTGTCCCTTTGATGTGAAGAAAAAACAACATATTTAATAGGATAAATATTAAGTGTGAACAGTAAGAGTAATATGCTTAAGCCTAACATTTATCTGAATTTTTTGAATTTGATAAAAAATTTTCTTCCTCTTTCATATGATGATGTCAATACTTGAATCAGAATTAAGAATAAATATTGCTTATGTTCCGTAATATCATTTGGTATGTTATTAAGATATTAATAAATATAATTAATTAATTATTATTATTATTACTACTACTACTACTACTACTACTACTGCTTAAAATACTTGAGATTAGAAAAGCCCATTTGCGAATCAAAGACTGTTTCATCCTCGGTTTTCAATTCATGAGTTGATACATTTAATTTTAAGTTAAAGAAGTGAAAATTACAGAGAGATTTCATCACCTAATTACAGCTAACTCTTAAATATTTATTTTCATTTTCCTTTACAACCACTACCTATAATGTACAGTCGTGAACAAAAGTTCGTTCCTATTAGGCTGGAAATAAATATTTATATAAAATGGGGATCATTTCAGGTTCAGCCAAAAACAGTTCAATTAAGCCCCTCTCAATGTTTTTATTGTCTTTTTATTCAAAATAGAGCTTTTATGAAATGATTTCCATTTTATATAAATATTTATTTCCAGCCTAATAGGAACGAACTTTTGTTCACGACTGTACGTTAATTAAATGTTCATTTTATTTCATTTAATAATTTAATAACTTATTATCAATGTCCCGTGCAGGGGAATATTGAAACAATATTTATGTTAAAGAATTATTTTTTAGTTTATAGCAGATAAAAATTAGTGGTCTAGAAAAATAAAAAAATTGATATTCATATGGTATAAATTTTCATCTAACCTCTTTTTATAAGTTTTATAAGTTACATGTGAACTACTAGCTATTACATTCAGAAGAAACTGTTCCAAAAATTAATTAATTCCATTACAGAAATATTTTTTCATATCCCTAGAGAGTAATGTTTTATTTCCCCTCCTATTGTGACCTCTAGTTTTATCATCATAGTTCAGCATCAAGCTCATTCATTCCTCAACAATGAAAGGTTTTAAAACTGAATCATATCTCTCCCAAGATATCCCTTTCCCACAGAAAAAAAATACCTTCCCTGCTTTTGAACTCGCATTCTAATTTTTTATTTTTTTTTTAAACTACATATTAAGGTAATTCTTGAAACTATATTCCAAACAGCTTCAAGCTTATCAATATCCTTTATTAAATAAGGGTCCAAGATATTTAATTAAATAAGAGTCCCAGATATCTACCCAGTATTTAGTTAGCTGCCTAACATAACTTTAATAGACCTTGCTTTTATAAACAACATTCAGTTTATAATTCCCAACATTTTATTACCTTTGTTTATAGCTTTTAAATATTAAATATTATTGTTTTTACATATTAGAATATGAGACGTACGGAGCCAATTGGCCTTTGTTAAAGACTACCCCATCTTCAACTCTCAGTCAGACATTTATACTTATAATTGAAGATTTAACCTTACCCATCTCCTTTTCTTTGTCAACAAACTCCAGAAATGCTCATTCTTATAATTAAAAATTATATATTTATGCTTCTTTTCTAAACTCTCGAAATTTTTTCACTATTGAAATTCATTTGCAAAATTAACGAAGAAGTTTATTTGCTTAGTGTTGAGCGTTTTTGTGAATCTAAAATAACGAGATTTTCAACAAAACTTTCTAATTAGGTTTCATAAGTGAGCTTAGAAACCCTGCATTTTATTCCCTCATCAAATCTTTTATATAGGTTAAAAACATACTAGTTGCCCATAACACCACTTTTATCACTTCCCATTTGTTATGACCATTTGTCATTCTTATACTAAAATAATAATTTTTACCAACATAAACTACACCTATGCTGACATTTGTACATCATTCTAACACTTAACACGCTTTTTATGTATTTATTTATTTATTTATTTGTCTCTGGTAGACAAAGTCTGGAGGTCTACCAAATTCCTCCAGTGTTGAGTAAACGTCAGTGCCAGAGTGAAATCAAGGCTGACATGTCTCCATATATTACACTATTATTACTAGAACATAAGAAAATGCTTTATTATTTTGTCTAAATAAATGATAGGAACTGGCTCCCTCTTGTCAACATAATCGGCAATATACTCCATGAATTCCAACGTGTTTGTCGAACAGGAAATACTATTCATGAAAATCATGTTGAGAATTATTCATATTTCTTTATTAGTTCAATGTTTCTCTATTCTATTTTCAATATGCTTTCAAAATTTTTGTAGTTATGATTTATAACTAACTGGCTTTAGTATTTTATTATTATTATTTAAATTTTTTTTTTTTTTTTTTTTTTTTTTTTTTGGGGGGGGGGGTACAACATATACTGTTTTTTTTTATTTTTTTTTCAGAGTTTTTTTTTTTTTTTTTTATTTATTTTTTTTTTTTTTTTTTTTTTTAGAAATATTTTTTTTATTTTAAAGATTGACCTTGAAACACCCTACTGCATATTTTATCATTTCAAAATAATTTTGATTTTCAAATACATTATTCCATACTTCACGAGATGTTGATTTTTTTTTTGTTTATTTATTTACATATAGGTGATACCGTGGCATATATAGATGGAAATTATAAAATTCTTGGAAGAACCAGTGCAGATATCATCAAGTCAGGTGGCTTTAAAGTCTCTGCTTTGGACGTTGAAAGAGAGCTGTTAAGTCATCCAGATATCGCAGATGTTGCTGTTGTAGGTGTCCCAGATGATACATGGGGTGAAAGAGTAAGTCCTGTAAATGACATTTTTGTAACAACTGTATTTATTTCATAAAATGATTATTTATGCTTCTCTTCTAAAATATGCAAATGTTTGAATGTCATGGATTCAAAACGCAAATAACCTTCACAGTTTTTAATTCTTGTTCCAATCTATAAAAAAAAATGAAACATAATTTATATTAAAGATCTGTTATTTAAATAAGGTCACCACCAACCGACGAGGCATTATTTGTTATCCAACGGTAAAATACGTTAGATGTTTTGCTGACCAAACGGAGATATTCAAAGAATTTGGGCTTGATAGAAATAAGCTCGACATGAGAGATCAAACTCCGTTGGTAGTTTAGAATCACCACTCGAAATGCATCGGAATCAAAATGATGCAGTTGGATGGATTTATTGTAAATGGACCGACCGTTTGAGAGGAATGTGTTGCTTTTATATGTGGGATTTTCTTTTTTTTTTTTAGTAACAGTATTATATATATATATATATATATATATATATATATATATATATATATATATATATATATATATATATATATATATATATATATATATATATATATATATATATATATGGGTATACGGGGTGTTAAAGGTACTCCTATCTCATCCCGGTGCCCAATGGTTCGCTCCCTTTCGCGCTCACCTTCTATCTACACGGAGTAGGCTCTCCTTTACATACATAGAACATTTCTGACACATCTTATAAAAAAAAATCAATAATGGCGTCAACTTCGGTAGCCTCGGAGAAGCCACGGGGGGCGGCCTCCAAAAATAGCCCCTCATCCACCCCTTCCCCCATCACCACTTGGGAGTTGGTGGCCTCCGGTGATGGGGTTGGTGCCACCAGGACACGGCTGCCGGCTTGTCCTGATGCACGGTCTATTTTTTTCATTAATTTCTGCAACATTCGCGGTCTGCACTCTAATTTCCACTTTGTTGAACATCACCTCTCTTCTTCTAGACCTCACCTCTTATTCTTGACCGAAACTCAGATGTTTGAGCGTTCTGATAGCAAACCCTATTCTGTTTCCTCCTACTGTCTCTATCCTCAATTTTCAGCCAAAGGCGGTTGTTGTGCATACGTGCGCAACGATGTTGTTTGTTCTCGTGTCTCTAATTTGGAGTCTTCCGAATTTTCCACCTTATGGCCTTAGGCTCTCTTGCCATTCTACGACTAAATTCATTTGTTCAATTTATTTATCTCCTAATTCTACTGACTATGCTAAATTCTTCGACTATTTAAACTCCAAAATAGAGCACATTCTCTCTTCTTCTCCTTTCTCTGAAATCATCATATTAGGTGATTTCAATGTTCACCACCGCCAATGGCTTTCTTCTAGTTCTCATGATACAGCTGGTGAACGTGCCTTCCTTTTCGCTATCCAAAACGACCTTGAGCAGTTGGTGCAGCTTCCTACTCGTATCCCTGATCGTCTTGGAGATGAACCCAACATTCTAGACCTTTTCCTAACTTCTAATCCTTCTCCTTATACTGTTAAACTCTTTCCTCCGATCGCCTTCTTATCTCTGTATCTTCTTCTATCTCTTCAAGTCTTCCGCAGGAAAGACCCCCTTCTACGGAAAAGAAACGTTTGTGGCACTTCGGTGCCGCAAGCTGGTCGGACTTGCGGTCGTACTTCTTCGATTTCCCGTGGAATGATTATTGCTTCCGTGGGAGAGGTCCCTCGGAGTGTGCAGAACGCATTACCGAGGTGATTCTCTCTGGCATGGAGGCATACATTCCATATTCTTTCCCTTCTACTAAACCTAACAAACCTTGGTTTAACTCTGCTTGTTCTCGTGCTATCCGCCGCGGGGATGCTGCCTTCAGGGATTACCGTCGTCTTCAAACTCCAGAAACTCACGCTACTTATATTTCATCCCGGAATCGTGCAAAATCTATCCTTCGTAACACTAAAAACTCCTTTCTCAGTAGAAAATGCAATAATCTTTCTGGTTCCTCTTCACGTTCTTTCTGGCATTTTGCAAAAAATGTCAACTCTAACTTTGCTTCTTCCTCTTTTCCTCCTTTAATATCTTCCGACGCACAACTGCTGTTTTACCTTCTTCTAAAGCTGAACTCTTTGCTCAAACTTTTGCCCATAATTCTACCTTAGACGATTCCGGAGCTATTCCTCCTCCTTCAACCCCCTCTATCTCAATTATACCTAAAATTAAAATTTCTTCTAAAGATGTTTTTTCTGCTCTCTCTGAGCTTAATACTAAGAAGGCGTACGGTCCTGATGGTATTCCTCCCGTGGTTCTCAAAACTTGTGCTTCCGAGCTTACACCCTGCCTCAGTAAACTATTTCGCCTTTGTCTCTTTACTTCAACCTTCCCTTCTTGCTGGAAAGTGCGCTCATTCAACCTGTGCCGAAGAAGGGGGACCCCTCTCAACCCTCCAACTACCGTCCTATTTCTTTGACCTCCGTTCTCTCTAAAGTTTTCGAATCTATCCTTAACAGGAAGATTTGAAAACATCTCAATTATTCTAATCTTATCTCTGATCGCCAGTATGGCTTTCGTAAGAAACGCTCTACGGGTGATCTTCTTTCCCTTCTCTCTGACTCTTGGTCCTCCGCTATTCGGCATTTCGGTGAATCTTTTGCTGTCACGCTGGACATATCGAAAGCCTTCGATAGAGTCTGGCACAAAGCTTTGATTTCTAAACTTCCCTCTTTCGGTATCTATCCTTCTCTCTGTGATCTTCTCGCTAATTTCCTTTCTGGTAGTTCTATAGCAACTGTTGTATACGGCCACCGTTCATCCTTTAAATCTATTAACAGTGGTGTTCCTCAGGGTTCTGTCCTATCACCTACACTTTTTCTACTTTTCATTAATGACCTTCTCTCTATCACCTCATCTCCTATCCACTCCTATGCTGATGACTCCACCCTTCATTATTCCTTCCAGTTTGAAAAACGTCCCACCCAACAGCAGTTGATAGACTCGAGAAGGGTAGCCTTGGAGCAACTATATATATATATATATATATATATATATATATATATATATATATATATATATATATATATATATATATATATATATATATATATATATATATATATATATATATATATATATATATATATATATATATATATATATATATATATATATATATATATATATTTCCGTATCTTTGTGAAATTCGTTCAGGTGTTTAGCTTTTATCAATAAATTTTATACACTGCAAATCTTCAGCAGGAAAAGTTGAATTAATTCAATTTACGATATATTCAAATGATGATGAGACTTCGTGTTAAAAAATATAGTAGTTTTAACTCTAATCCAATCGAATAATGCAAAATAAATAAAGAAAAATATCCTAAGTTGAGTCATCGTGGTCAAGTCTTTCCAACTTGCCCTTCCATTAGTATTTGGAGAGAACTTCTGCTTAGCAGTGCAAACTTAGTATATACTGCAGAGAGTAGCAGACAGAAGGTTGATAATGGAATGAAAGTACCTTTTTCAAAATATGTTGCCTTTAAAAATGTTTATATATTAAACGTCATATTTTAAATAATATAGAAATATATTGATAGAAGTTGAGGAGAATGGGTGGTGTGATGCCTCATAGGTTATTCCATATGATGCATAGTTATAACGCTTTCAAACGCTACTGAAACCTCTCTCTATATTGACGCTTCTGGTTTTTAATATTAGTAATTACAGATTATTTACTGAACTAGATTAATATTAAGATGTTTAGAAATGAAATATATATATATATATATATATATATATATATATATATATATATATATATATATATATATATATATATATATATATATATATATATATATATATATATATATATATATATATATATAATAACAGGTTGCAGCTTTGGTTGTTTTGAAAAATAAACCTGAATTAGATGTGACTGCGTTGAGAGCTTTGCTCAAAGAGAAAATTCCTTATTATCAAGTGCCAACCTTGTATAAGTTTCTTTCTGAAGGTCTTCCCAGGAACGCAATGGGCAAAGTCAATAAAAAGGAACTCGTCACCAAATTCTTTCCCTCTCAGTAGTATCCATGAATTCACCTTCAAAATCATGCTTTGTTTCCTCGTAAGTTTTATACTTTACGGACCTTTGCTTTCTCTCTAATGTTTATTATTATTATTATTATTATTATTATTATATTTTACATTATATTTATGATTGTGTGGAAATATTTTAAAGGATATTAGATTAGATATATTATTATTTTTTTTTTAATATCTTTTTTTTTCTTTTTGGTGCATTTATCTTTATAAGATAATTTTTTTGTTAAACTTAAATTGATAGAATTGAAAATAACGGTATAAATTCTTTTACTATGTTAATTTTCAGGGAAGTTACCATCCAATAAAGTTTTCACCAATTTTAATTAATATTTCAAATGGCCTTATTTTTCCCTTGTTTTTAAAAACATATATATATATATATATATATATATATATATATATATATATATATATATATATATATATATATATATATATATATATATATATATATATATATATATATATATATATATATATATATATATATATATATATATATATATATATATATATATATATATATATATATATATATATATATATATATATATATTTTAGAGCCATGAAACTCGGCTGACATAACAGGAAGAAGTCTTTACAGAACTTATTTCCTTCAATTTAAGAAGCTTTTTCAGTATGTGAACAAAGTACGCTTTTCCTTTGTATTTTTTATTTTGTGGCTGTCCTTGGACCCGACATCACTTATTCTTTAAATGAAAAAATTTGTGTTGAAGCTCTCTAATTAAAATAAATAAAAAGTATAATAGTTAAGAAAAATGAAGAATTAATTGTCGTAAGTTTAATATATTATCACTAAATCTTTTTGTTGCCTTTTGATAATTTTTTCAATGTAGGTTTTTAAAATATATTTTGGAAATGATTTTGTAGTTGTTTATTTTTTTGTAGCATCTGAATTTTAAATTGTCTGTTAGGGAAAGATTTGGGAATGCGTGTATGATGATGATTAGAAATATTTACTAAAAAAAGTTTGAAGTAATCATTTTTCAAAATGCTCATATTTTATATTCTTAAAAAGGAAAGAAACTTCTTTATGCATAAAAAAGAAAAACATTTCTCCATACATTTAGGAGTCGAAAGTACAGTTTGTAGTACAAATAATTTTTGGTAATCTGTTGATTTTAATCGTACTTTGAGTATTTCTGTTTCAAAGGAAATTTCCAGTGATGATTAAATAAAAATTTTAATGTGCTGATATTTTCAAAACCTACATTTAAATGAGTAAAACTGAAATAAGCAGATATCGGTCTCGGTCTAAAAGAGTGTAATACAAACTTGACAAAAAAAGTATTTAGAGAGTTTTTAAATTGTATCCTGCCTATATTTTTAGTTTATTTTGCTTTTAATGTATAGTTTAAAGTACTGCCTAATTTTCAGTAGAATAAAATCCGTAGAAAGTAAGAATCCCTTTAGGCAATTATAGATTATTCCATCCTTTAATTCACGCACTATATTTTTCAGTGGAATTCATTTTCAAATTGAAAATACTATCAAATACGCAGACACCAAACCCACGAATTTCTACCCTGCAATTTAGTTTTTCATACTACAACCAATATCCCAGTATTTTAATGCGTGTAATTTACATTTAGAATTTAGAAAGGTGGTGGTAGACATCATTCTCGCTAGCAAGATTGAGGCTTTTTCGTGCTTAGAGATGAATAGAACTCAGTTTTGATCTAATTAGTAAACTAAAATTTAGTTAGAGGATCTCTAGTACGAATAGGAGACTGAATTACAACCGAAAATTTATCTGCGTTTTATGAAAATCTAATTTGACGTCCTATTACAGCGAGATTTTCAGAAACTAGTATCAGTTAATCTATACTTAAGCAAATGTAAATTTATATTAAATCGAACTTAATTAATTTAATGAATCTCAGAATGGCATAAGGAAAATAAGCAAATTAATAACATGAGGCAAACAAAGATTTTTAAATATCGAGTGAACCATAATTAAAAGTATGGAAGTCAATGAATTCTGAATAATTGATACTATTTAATTTGCTTCATTTAAAACTTAAATTATTGATCAAAAAATGGTAAAATAAATGCCTGTATTTATTCTTACATTGGACATAATGTTTACAAAAGATATTTATTTTTATTCTAGAAGGCCTTAGACTAGTTCTTTTCGATTTACAGCATGTGTACATCTCATAATCTACCTTTCATTTTGGCTGCAGCGAGCAAAATCCTGCTATTACTAGCAGGATACAAAAATCTAAAGTGATTCGTGGAACTCTTCTGAAGATTCTTTAAAGATCTTGAAGAAGTTTCTGCAAGATTCTTTAAAGATCTTGAAGATTGCTAAAGAGTTCCATGAATCATGTGCCACGAGTTTTGCTGCAGTAATTTTCCGCAAGCTGCAGCGAAAATTGCTGACAGAAACGATTGTACGTAATGGAAATTTCTATCTTTAATTTTCGCTGCCGCAATATTGAATGGACACGCATGCTGATGTAAACAAACATGGAGGAGTTATATAAGCCAAAGTTAGGCCAAAGCCTTTTGAAATAAATACCTTTTGTGAACATTCCTACTTAGATTTGCAGGCAAATTATTACGGCTACTTATTTTAGCATTTTCGGATCAATAATTTGTTTTATATGAATAAAATTAATTATTTTCAATTATTCAAAATTCCATTGGTTTCAATGGAAGTATTTCATGGTCAAGATTCTTTAAAGATCCTAAGATTGTGAAAGCTAAAAGTTTCATCTAAAAATCGTTTACTATGAGTCTTTCTGCTTGTTACAGAGAAAATTGAAGAGAGACATTTATCTCTAATTTTCACTGCCACAATCTTGAATGGTCACGTGATATTAACAAACTTGGAAAAGTTATAGTCCAAGTCTTCTTTTGAAATGAATACCTTTTTCAAATATTCTTACTCAAATAGATTTGTATGCAAATTATTACTGATAATTATTTTAGTATTTTTAGATCGTTAATTTGTTTTAAATGAAACAAGTATTTTCAGTTATTCGGAATTTCATTGCTTCCGTTGCTTTTGATCATGGCTGCTACAAAGTCTTTAAATATCTTCTATCGTTTAACTTGTACCACAATAATACAAAGTTTAAGTATATATATTTATACTGTGGTACAACGAAGTGTTACAAGAACATAAAGATTCTGCTAAATAATCACTTATTTTTCTACCTATGATCTTTCTGATACTGATTAAATTAAGTGGTTGCTAAATTAATCAACTCATTGATTAAAATAACTTTTAATATATTATATTTACATTTGTCTATATAAACGCAGCCTAAACTATGATATAGATCAGCTGATATTTGTTTACAGCGAAATGTACCAGCATATGATCTTAGCAAGTCTATAGATCTTATTAGTAATTGCATTGATGAAAAAAAAAAAAAAAAAAACAGCGAAGTGTCCCGTGGAAATGTCGCTCCAAATTTTCGTGGAACACATCAAACGTTGCTACTATTACTAAAATAAATAAATAAATAAATTGCTACAACATATCTGGAATGGTCGTATAATGTAAACAGCATTATGCCAATATTAGCACCTCAACAATTAATTTATTTTTACATAAATTATGTTATTAGTATTTTAAATTAAGTGAAGGTAGTTTTATTGCTATGGTAAGATAAGTTTTATGGTAAAAATTCGATCCAGCACAATCTCTATTTATTTTTACAATATTTAGAATATAAAGGCAAAATATGCTGAAATACATAATAAAAAAAAAAAAAAAAAAAAAGGTTTGTCTCATCTGGTACTTAGTTACTTAAAATATAAACTAGAAATGTAATGTATATAGAAAAAAAAAAACTTAAATAGGATGGAAAATCATCTAATAAATTTAAAAATGGCTAAAAGTACTAAAAATCATGTTATAAAATATAATTAGGCGATTATACTGAATGTGCCTATGCCTTATAGCGATATAGGCAAAAATGATTGATCTTAGATATTAACGAATTCATATTTCATATCATTGTTGCTAGATTTTTGAAATACTTTAAAAGTATATTTTTGCACTTTTTTTTATTTTTTTATTTCAGTTTGGCCTATTTGTTGGCCATTAGTGTACATTTATTCTTTAAGTCAAGGTTAGGTAAAGTCAAACTAGTTTGTTAGATTCAACAATTTATATACCTACATTATTATCAATATATTTTCTGATTATCTTCTTCTGCCTAATTTTTTACTAAGTATTGCTAAAGCTGCAGACGAAAGCCAAGCTTTATGATATTTAAAATATTTTTACTACCTTAAGTATGTTTTAATTTAGGGAATTTGATTTTCCACCCTATTTAAATAGTTTTTCTTCAATATACATTAAATTTCCAGTTTATATTTTGAATAACAATTAAATAGTTGGTAAGAGATGAACCCTGCATATTTATTAACAGGAAAACCATTTTGAAAAAAAAAAAAAAAACATGTTTATATTCTGAATGGTGAAGCGACTGTTCTTTATCTATCTTTTGTTTATAAAAAATAATTGTATACCAGGTTGCCATATTTATCCTTCAACTTTATTTTCTGCAATGTACTGTAATACAAGATTGTCTTGTCAGTATATAAAAAAGAATGGAAGTAGTTAATGTTGATATATAATATATATATATATATATATATATATATATATATATATATATATATATATATATATATATATATATATATATATATATATATATATATATACCGTCTACAGGGGGAAAATGGGTCACCTGTGGGAAAATGGGTCAAAATCACCTTTTTTTTTTTTTACATTTTTTTGGGCTTATTTAATCATTTATTTTATTTTTTTAGTACTTATATTATGGTACTATAACATGTAATGTAGTTGAAGGTGAAAATTAGTGAAAAACCTTAAAAAAAAAAATTTAAAAAAAAATTTTTATATTTCAGAAAATTTTGTTAAAAATTTGAGGCCATTTTTTTTGAAAAACATTAAGATTTTGGCGAGAGAAAATCGTAATACTTAGGAATATTTAGGCAAGAACATCCATTAATAACATCCCTAAGGTAAGCTATACTTAAATATAATTCAAATTCAGTGCGTAGTTTTAAGGAAAAACATTGATTTTTACTCTGGGGTAAAATGGGTCATTCAATTTTTGAAATAATAATACAGTTTTAGTAATGATTTTTTTTTATTCTTCAACTTGCAGATGCCACGTCACTATGAAAAGTAAGAGGGGACAAGAATAATTATGTATAGGCAGGATGATATTGCCAGAGCCATGATTGATGTTCAAGATGTAGATCCTTGTAGATGTAGATGTAGATGTTCAAGATGTAGATGTAGATTGATGTAGATCCTGGAAAAAGTGTGTCCTTGAAAGACCTGCAAGATGCCTCTACATTAGGTACCAACCAGAGAGATACACCTCAAGAGGAGATTCAAGATCTGCCTAAACTTCCTGACTTAGAAGAAAGTTTTGATGAAACATCATCAGAATTTAATATTGGTGACTGTTTTAGTAAATTTCCAGCAAGGAAAACTTAAACCATACTTCTATGTTGGAAAAGTACTAAGCCAAATTGATGATAAAGTAAAAGTAAAGTTTCTGCGAAAAGCTGAAAGAGGGAAGCATAATGAAAATGAGATCGCTTTTAAAGACCCAGAGAATGTAGATATATATATGACATTGAGAAAGGTCAGATAATGAAGAAAATGTTAATAAAGGACATTAGAAGAGGATTTATACTTTTTAGAAATACCTGCAAAGGACTAACAGTAAAATAGAAAAGGAAATTCATGAGTGACTCATTTTACCCCAACGCCATTTTTCAAAAATGCCCTTTTTTAAAAAAATTTGAAAAATAGTCAAAGTAGGTTATAGGTTATTTTTTTACAGTTTTTATGTGTATAAAAGATGGATTTAAATTCGTGAATGGTTATTAAAACATTTCTATAGCACATTAATTTTTTACACCTACTTTTATATGAAAATTTTGAAAAAAGTGACCCATTTTCCCCCTGTAGACGGTATATATATATATATATATATATATATATATATATATATATATATATATATATATATATATATATATATATATATATATATATATATATATATATATATATATATATTGGTCCCACTAAACATTAAATAAACCATAGAGACCAGCTGTAGGTTAATAGTGGTAATTTAGGCTACTTAATTAAAGCTTATTAAAGAACAGAAAGTATTAAATCATATTCAGGACCATATAAGGATAAAATAAAAAATAAAACAGGCTCACAGAAGTATAAAAGCAAAATTAAAAAACTTGAATGATAAATTTTATATATAATATATATATATATATATATATATATATATATATATATATATATATATATATATATATATATATATATATATATATATATATTATATTATATATATATATATATATATATATATATATTACTATTTTTTCTTAAGTAATTTACAAGAACAAATTTAAATAAAAAATTTTAAAATATGAAAATGAATGTCTGTACACAGAGAAAATGGCTAAGTGCAAAATTTTTTAAATATAATAAACTGCCTTTTTGCATTTTAGCAAAAGGTTACAGTGCAGCAGCATCGTATCCTTTGCATCTGAAGGAAACTATTTATCAACAGAATAGAAATAAAGTTGCCTTAATAGATAAAAATAAGTCTTATACATATTGGGATATTTATTCTAAAAGGTATTATATATATATATATATATATTATATATATATATATATATATATATATATATATATATATATATATATATATATATATATATATATATTATATTATATATATATATATATATATATATATATATATATACATAAAAAAATAATGTTACTTCTCCATTTCTTCTAATAAAACTTAACAGAAAATTTAAAAAAATGAAAGCTCATGATTTTATTTCTTTTTATTTTGTTATTTAAGTTTTAAGTGCACAGAGTCTCTTGCAATAATACTAGATTTTTTCTTTCTTTTCTTTTCTTAAGAAAATTGTACAACCGAGACCAGGAAAAACAGCTTTAAGAAAAAATTAGAAGAATTCATGATTGAATTAAAATGAAAGCAATTTGATATTGCAGCATGTGTGAGCTATGACATACACTTGTGTATGTAGGAAAAAGGCAGGTGCTTGTGACTGCCCTGTAGTTGTAGAATGTAATTGTGAAATAGACAAAAAAAATCCCATACATTGAGAGAAAGTTTATATACGATCAGCAAACAACCAGGATTGTCTTCATTGGCAGTCTAGAATCTAGATAAACATGAAATAGAGAAACTTAAAAAAAAAGAAAAGAAAGAAAAAATCTAGTATTATTGCAAGAGACTCTTGCAGTTGACAGTAACACTTGTGACATGGAAACTACTAGAAAATCTCCACGAAAGGAGAAGTAGAATTGATTTGTCTTCAGTTCCTTCTTCATCTCAAATACGGCTGAAATTTACGTTTTCTGCTTTACTTATTGATAGATTTGTTGTTTCAGATAGAGCAACAGCTTCTATTGCTTCCAGCGCTTTTGCATGATCTTTAATCTTTCTTTATTTTTTTCAGTTATAAATTCACATAAACAAGTATCGTGTACCTTACATGTATCGATTCAAAACTGAAATATGCTTCTGGGGAGATGAATTCATCCTTTGGAATGATTCCTGAAAAAGATACACCAGTAGAGATCGATAAAAGCAAGATAAGAAGAAATAATCAGAGGATACTGCAGGTTATAGGACATTATATCAGGGTTGGCATTGATTAAATCAAATTGATTTAATCAATTGATTTTTTTAATTTTTTGATTCTTTTGATTTTTTTAAAAAATAATAAAACTGTTTTTTTTTATTTGTTTTATTTTGTCATATTTTTTGATACATAATGATATAACAGATATATTAGTTCCTTCTTACTGTGTTAAAAAACTTTAAAGTAGTTTATATATTAGAAATATAACTTCCTTAATATTTGGTTCAAGATTTCATATAGGGTAATACAAGAATCTGATCTTCATTAATATAATTTATCCAATATAGAACTGTTAGAGTTTAGAATTCCTAATATATATTCAATCAAATCTTCAACAAAATTTTATTGAGCTTTAATCTAATGCAATTTGAGGTTATAGACAAAAGAGAAAACAGAAAAGACAATTCCTTTTAATTTTCAACCATTTAAATTTTTATACAACATTATAAGAAAACAATATTCCTCTATATAAATTATAAAAGAAAGAAAATTTAAGCACTTTTGATGCATAATCATTTATCCATAAATTAAATACATAACTTGCTATAAATATATATATATATATATATATATATATATATATATATATATATATATATATATATATATATATATATATATATATATATATATATATATATATATATATATATATATATATATATATATATATATATATATTTTTTTATTTTGCAAGTTATGTATTTAATTTATGGATTAATGATTATGCATCAAAAGTGCTTAAATTTTCTTTCTTTTATAATTTATATAGAGGAATATTGTTTTCTTATAATGTTGTATAAAAATTTAAATGGTTGAAAATTAAAAGGAATTGTCTTTTCTGTTTTCTCTTTTGTCTATAACCTCAAATTGCATTAGATTAAAGCTCAATAAAATTTTGTTGAAGATTTGATTGAATATATATTAGGAATTCTAAACTCTAACAGTTCTATATTGGATAAATTATATTAATGAAGATCAGATTCTTGTATTACCCTATATGAAATCTTGAACCAAATATTAAGGAAGTTATATTTCTAATATATAAACTACTTTAAAGTTTTTTAACACAGTAAGAAGGAACTAATATATCTGTTATATCATTATGTATCAAAAAATATGACAAAATAAAAAAAATTAAAAAAAACAGTTTTATTATTTTTTAAAAAAATCAAAAAAATCAAAAAAAATCACCAACCCTGCATTATATGAACCTGCCCATGGTAACAAAGGAAATATACTTTGATTGTAGAAAAGGTAACACTATCTTTCAAGAAAAATAGGAGATAAATTGTAAAAAAAAGGTAAGGAAAGAGAAGTACATTAGCGTGATTCGTGAGCCTGTGAGCAATATGTCAGTCACGTCACACTGAGGAGTGAAACTGGTAATGAAATAGCTTATTGCATCCTTAAATATCCTTAATTGGTTGTGATTACACAGCATAAAACACAGTAGAAAAATGGTGTTATCCGCAACATAGATGTTAAAATTCAGCACCCATTCCAGTGGTTCATTTGCTTACTTCACTTCAACAAGCTTACCTTTCAGACATTTTTTTTAGATACTCGGATGGAGAGAGAATGGGACCAGTGTCATTCTCTGGGAAAATTGGCAGACAAATGCCTGATTGTGAGATATTACCCATTATAAGTTTTGAAGAAATTGAATTAGATGAAATCATTGTAAATAAAACTGATCTTAGCCGCAAAATGTACCCTCTGGATATTGTCAGAGCAATCCAGACAGGAACTGACTGAGTAAAAGATCCTGAACCTCTCAGTCACTCCAGATGTCTGAAATGTACAAGCCGGGTCTTATGGTTGTTCATTTCCCAATCAAATCCAATGGTAAAAACACTAATTTTTCACCTGCATTCTAAAATTTTAGCCCTTTTGCGCAAAGTCAAAATATAGTGCATGGCATTTAATTATCATTTTTCTGTCATCAGGCAACTAAAATGAAGTCCTTAGACACCATTTAAAGCTGAAAAATGTTACCTGTATATTTTAAGCGTGAAGTTAAAATTGTATTTTTTTGTCATTTTTTCCAAATTTTATGCCCATTGCGCGAACTGAAGATCTAACGGATGATTTTTTTTTTCATTATCTTTTCTTTGATTAGCATGCAAATATGTAACTTTTGAGCCCTATTAGAATGTTACTCGAAAAACGGATTTTTTCAACCCATCCCTATATATATATATATATATATATATATATATATATATATATATATATATATATATATATATATATATATATATATATATATATATATATATATATATATATATATATATCAGGGTTGGTGATTTTTTTTTTTTTTTTTTAAAAATCAAAAAATTTTTTTTTTTTGATTCTTTTGTTTTTTTTTTTTTTAAAAAATAATAAAACTTTTCTTTTATTTGTTTTATTTTGTCATATTTTTTGATACATAATGATATAACAGATATATTAGTTCCTTCTTATGTGTTAAAAAACTTTAAAGTAGTTTATATATTAGAAATATAACTTCCTTAATATTTGGTTCGATTTCATATAGGTAATACAATTATCTGATCTTCATAATATAATTTATCCAATATAGAACTGTTAGAGTTTAGAATTCCTAATATATATTCAATCAAATCTTCAACAAAATTTTATTGAGCTTTAATCTATGCAATTTGAGGTTATAGACAAAAGAGAAAACAGAAGACAATTCCTTTTAATTTTCAACCATTTAAATTTTTATACACATTATAAGAAAACAATATTCCTCTATATAAATTATAAAAGAAAGAAAATTTAAGCACTTTTGATGCATAATCATTAATCCATAAATTAAATACATAACTTGCAAAAAAAAATATAATATATATATATTATATATATATATATATATATATATATATATATATATATATATATATATATATTATATATATATATATTATATATATATATATATATATATATATATTTTTTGCAAGTTATGTATTTAATTTATGGATAAATGATTATGCATCAAAAGTGCTTAAATTTTCTTCTTTTATAATTTATATAGAGGAATATTGTTTTCTTATAATGTTGTATAAAAATTTAAATGGTTGAAAATTAAAAGGAATTGTCTTTTCTGTTTTCTCTTTTGTCTATAACCTCAAATTGCATTAGATTAAAGCTCAATAAAATTT
>SEYY01022165.1:0-7500 GCA_009176605.1 Armadillidium nasatum | reverse complement strand
AGGCTTTTTGAACGGAATTAGAAAGGAATTCGCTCTAAAGCTTTTTTTTTTTTTTTTTTTTGCCCTTTTTGATGGTTTTTAGAACGGAATTCTACAGAAACGCTTCACCTGGAATTCGAACCAGAGCCACTGCAACATCCGGATCTGTCAATAGCTGTTGAAAAGGGTTTTGGAATCACGGGGTTCCTGAAGAGGGGGGAACGGAGTCCCCTCCTAGAATGGTTTCCTGAAGAGGAATGGAATGGAGTCCCCCTCATAGAGGGTGCGCGTCTTGGATTTTCTGAAAACACGGTTTTAATCTCCGTAGATTTCTCTCGTATACTCTTTACATCGATTTTCGTCAAAAAACCAATATTCAAATTTTGACGAAAGTATATTCGAACGACCAACCTCAGGAATGGATTTCCACGAGATCTTTCGAATATAAAAGCGAAGATATCCTTAAATTAAAAGGGCACGCACCATAAGGATTTTCGTATTTTTTTGGGGTAAAAATTATTAGTAACTTTTTCTTTTTTTCATTAATTATATAATAAAATCTATGACGATTCCAATTCTGTAATCAGTTTTTTAATATTCCAAGCGGTTCCTGAGAAAAAGAGTTTTAAAGTGACCCCTGTCGAATGACCTTGAAAAACGATATATTACTTCTGTCCAGAAAAAAAAAATTTTTTTAAAGATCTATAATTCTTTTTCCGTATTCTTATAGAAAATTTTCTGCTGATTCCAAATATGTAATTAGTTTTACATATTTCCAAATAGTTATCGAGATATGACCACTCGAAAAATCTCAAATGGGGACCCCCCCAATAGAAAGACCCCAACTTTTGGGGGGAAATATTTTTAATTTTTTTTCAGCAGTTTTATAGTAAAATCTATGCTGATTCCAAATCTGTATTTAGTTTTTTATAGTTCCGAACAGTTTCTGAGAAAAAGACTTACCAAGTGACACTTGTCAATGACTTTGAAATTGTCGGCAAATCGCTCTCAAAGGAAAAATTTATATTTTTTTACTTTTAAAATTATTTTTTAATAGTTTTATAGAAAATAAAACGCAGATTCCAGATCTGCAATTAGTTTTCCATAATTCGAAATAGTTACTGAGATATAACCACTCAAAAAATCTCAAAGGGGGACCCTCTAAAGCAAGGACACTAAGTTTTGGGGGTAAAAATTTTCTTTTTTTTTCATCAATTCTTTAGTAAAATATATGCTGATTCCAAATATGTAATTAATTTTTTCTAATTCCAAGCAGTTCCTGAGAAAAAGGCTTTCAAGTGACACCTATCGAATGACCTTGGGTTTGGCAATATACGGCAACTTCAAATAAAATTTTTTTCAATAAATTTAGAAATTTGTTTTTAGAATATTCTTATAGGAAATAATATGCAGATTCCAAATATATAATTAGTTTTTCCTAACTTCAAACAGTTCCTGAGATATGACAATTCAAACGTTGAATGCATTTTAGAAATAAAATTTTGAGTTTTACGTTTTTTCAATTTTCTGAAAATCGCAGTTTCAAAACATAAAAATTCGCCAAAAAAAAAATGAGCCTAACGATCATTTTCAAACTTTTTTTTATTGAATTACAGACAGTTAGAGGAAAATAAACACATCTATCTGATCCCCAGATAAATGGCGGTTAATTTTTAATATTTATTTGAACTTGAAAAATGTCTTAAAAATGAAAATTCAAACATTTGCGATGACTTTGTGCAGCGCTTAAACCATCTAAGCTACCAGCTATTATTAAAATCATGCGTTCATTTGATTCCTACATATTTTTCTAAATCTTTAAAAGAAAAAAGAAAAGAAAATATAAAATATTTTATATTTTATTAAGTATTTAGTGAAAAAAGTGAAAATCCACTATAAAAAAAAAACTAACCCAACGATGGGTCTCATTTTTTCGAAATATATGCATTAATAGTTACCCTTTAAAGTCGTTCTCTTCTCACCTCTATAAAAAATGGTTGAAAAACCTTATGGAGGGACCCCTAAGGCCTACCTCTAATCTTTTTTCCTTATTATTTTTGGTGTACTGATCTTGATTAGGATCTAAAAAATATAATTTATGTTCAAAATGGAAAGACAGTTCATTTGAGATTTTGATAAGAAGTATCCAAAAATATCTTTAAGAATAGTGTCTATATATATATATATATATATATATATATATATATATATATATATATATATATATATATATATATATATATATATATATATATATATATATATATATATATATATATATATATATATATATATATATATATATATATATATATATATATATATATATATATATATATATATATATTATATTTATTTTTTTTTTTTTTTTTTTTATATCACCTCTGGTGGGCAAAGGCCAGAGGCCTACCAAAATTCCACCAGAGTTGGGGGAAAAGACGGAAGCCTGGTCAAACTAAAGGCCGACATGTCCCGATACACGACGTTTGAAGGTGTGTAAGTCATAGGAAGTTGGAAAAATAGAAGAAGGGAGTGTGTTCCAGACTTTACCAGTAGAGTACATGTAGGACAGAGCATAGCGGTTAAGTCTGGGGTCAGAGAGTTGGACAGAGAAAGGATGAGACTGTGTAGAAAGTCGAGTCGCACGAGCCCTTCTCAATGGAGGAGGTATGCGACGAGAGAGTTCAGAAGAGCAGTGTCCATTGTAATAGCGATAGTAAAGAGAGAGTGACGCAACAATTCGACGGGCAGAAAGAGATTGAAGAGAGTTAGTAAGAGCAGGAGAGTTGATAAGACGAAATGCCCTAGACTCCACCTTCTCTAGGAGAGCTGTATGTGTGGAACCACCCCAGATATGGGAAGCATACTCCATACAGGGGCGAACAACACCCCTATACAGAGCAAGCAACTGGGGTGGTGTAAAAGAAATACTGAAGGCGCCTCAGAACACCCAACCTCTTAGAAGCTTGTTTAGAAAGAGAGGTAATGTGATCTTTCCAAGAAAGATCACGAGAAAAGGAAACACCGAGAATATTAAGAACAGATGAAGGTTTGAGTTGAGTGTTTTCGAAGAAGATATCATAGTTGTGTGGAAGATTGTGTCGAGTAGAGAGATGGAGGAATTGAGTTTTGGTGGCATTGAAAACAACCATGTTTTCTCTGCCCCAATTAGAAATACGAGATAGATCAGAGGTCAGTTGCTCCAAGGCAACCCTCCTTGCGTTTAGTAACTGTTGTTGGAGGGGCGCCTTTCAAATTGAAAAGAGTAATGAAGGGTGGAGTCATCAGCATAGGAGTGGATAGAAGATGAAGTAACAGAGAGAAGATCATTAATGAAAAGTAGAAAGAAGTGTTGGGGATAGGACAGATCCTTGAGGAACACCACTATTAATAGATTTAAAGGATGAAGCGGTGGCCGTCTACAACAGCTGCTATAGAACGACCGGAAAGGAAATCAGAGAGAAGGTCACAGAGAGAAGGATAGATTCCGAAAGAGGGAAGTTTGGAAATCAAAGCTTTGTGCCAGACTCTATCGAAAGCTTTCGATATGTCTAGCGCGACAGCAAAAGATTCACCGAAATGCCGAATAGCGGAGGACCAAGAGTCAGAGAGAAGGGAAAGAAGATCACCAGTAGAGCGTTTCTTTACGAAAGCCATACTGGCGATCAGAGATAAGATTAGAAGAATTGAGATGTTTCCAAATCTTCCTGTTAAGGATAGATTCGAAAACTTTAGAAAGAACGGAGGTTAAAGAAATTGGACGATAGTTAGAGGGCTGAGAGGGGTCCCCCTTCTTCGGCACAGGCTGAATGAGCGCACGTTTCCAGCAAGAAGGGAAGGTTGAAGTAGAAAGACATAGACGAAAATAGTTTACCAAGGCAGGGTGCAAGCTCGGAAGCACAAGTTTTGAGAACCACAGGAAGAATACCGTCAGGACCGTACGCCTTCTTAGTGTTAAGCTCAGAGAGAGCAGAAATAACGTCTTTAGAAGAAATTATAATTTTAGGCATAAATGAGTTGGAGGGGGTTGGAGGAGAAGGAACAGCTCCGGAATCGTCTAAGGTTGAATTAGAAGCAAAAGTTTGAGCGAAGAGTTCAGCTTTAGAGGAAGGCAAAACGGCAGTTGTAACGTCAGAAGATACTAAAGGAGGGAAAGAGGAAGAAGCAAAGTTAGAGTTGACATTTTTTGCAAAATGCCAGAAAGGGCGTGAGGATATATATATATATATATATATATATATATATATATATATATATATATATATATATATATATATATATATATATATATATATATATATATATATATATATATATATATATATATATATATATATATATATATATATATATATATATATATATATATATATATATATATATATATATATATATATATATATATATATATATATATATATATATATATATATATATATATATATATATATATATATATATATATATATATATATATATATATATATATATATATATATATATATATATATATATATATATATATATATATATATATATATATATATATATATATATATATATATATATATATATATATATATATATATATATATATATATATATATATATATATATATATATATATATATATATATATATATATATATATATATATATATATATATATATATATATATATATATATATATATATATATATATATATATATATATATATATATATATATATATATATATATATATATATATATATATATATATATATATATATATATATATATATATATATATATATATATATATATATATATATATATATATATATATATATATATATATATATATATATATATATATATATATATATATATATATATATATATATATATATATATATATATATATTATATATATATATATATATATATATATATATATATATATATTTTATATATATATATATATTTTTTTTATGCTATATATATTATATATATATATATTTATATATATATATATATATATATATATATATATATATATATATATATATATATATATATATATATATATATATATATATATATATATATATATATATATATATATATATATATATATATATATATATTATATACATATATATATCTTATTACATCGGAGCATTTTAAAGTTTTTTATTAATAAAAGACAAAATAGCCTTCATTTTTTTTTATTGTAGTTAGTTATATTTTCACTGAATATTAAGACTATATACTCCACTTGGAGTTTGATTTGTTAACCAATAAGAAAATGTATGATCTGATTCACGTTAACCAATAAGAAATGTACATGACTCTGATGTCATGTGTTTACCAAAAAGATTTATGACGTGTCTGTGGAGACGGTGTGGAATGGGGTTTTGATGAAAAATATTTAGTTTAAAATATTAGGGTTCTGTTCTATCATGTTTTATCGTAAAAGTTGGTTTTGAGGGGGGGTATGAATAGTAATTAAGACACCTAGAGTCTCTTTCCAGAAGAATAGAATAACAAAAATAATCAGTTTGAGTATGATTTATAGATAAGTATCATATTTTTCACCATATTAAGGAAAAATACAAACACCTGTAGGTCCTTTCAGAGATATAGTTTAGAAAAATAAACAGACTGAACTATATTTACAGAAAGGAAGGTAAATATTTCATCAAAATAAGGGAGATTATGGTTAAGAAAAAAATAAATGTCAGGAACTTTCAGGCGAAATCATGAATAGACAGTCTGGACCTTTCAGGACCCATCATGAATAATCAGTTTGATCTCATATTTCAGCATACTTGCGCGGGAAGGAAGGGGCATATATATATATATATATATATATATATATATATATATATATATATATATATATATATATATATATATATATATATATATATATATATATATATATATATATATATATATATATATATATATATATATATATATATATATATATATATATATATATATATATTATTTATTATATATATATATATATATATATATATATATATATATATTATATATATATATATATATATATATATATATATATATATATATATATATATATATATATATATATATATATATATATATATATATATATATATATATATATATATATATATATATATATATATATATATATATATTATATATATATATATATATATATATATATATATATATATATATATATATATATATATATATATATATATATATATATATATATATATATATATATATATATATATATATATATATATATATATATATATATATATATATATATATATATATATATATATATATATATATATATATATATATATATATATATATATATATATATATATATATATATATATATATATATATATATATATATATATACGTATATATATATATATATAATATATATATATATATATATATATATATATATATATATATATATATATATATATATATATATATATATATATATATATATATATATATATATATTTCAGTTTTGTTAAGATGCCACCCGTAAAGCGTCCAAATGATGATTCCGATCATGAAGCAGGCCCTTCGAGACAACGAGCCAAGAGCTAATAGCGAGGAAGTTGTGAGGGTAAGAACAATGAGTGTTAAACCGTAGGTCCGGTCCTATACAAAACGCAAGGTACAATGTAAGGGTTAAATAATCCAGATCATTTTAAATGATTTAGAAAATGGATTTGAAGATGTAATTGAGCGTGTTATTTCACAAATACGCAGAGATATGAGAGAACGTCGTGAATATTTTGTACGACTTGCCTTTATATTTAACAATGATGATAGGGATTTAGAGTATTATATCCAAGTTCCTCACCGTTATATAGGGGATCCATCAATAAAGTAATTATGTTGCAGGAAGACTCGAAGCAGTCGTTCCAGAGTGCAGACTCTGCGGCATTTCAAGATTTTAATGTAGATGCCCAGATTGCTCACGTACCACTAGGCAATGGCCCTCTAATACCTAAAGGTAATTTCATTTACTGGAAATATCATTAGAAGACATTTAAAGAAAAGCAGATATAATCCAGCAAAAGAATTAACAGGCTGTGCCTTTAATACTCTAGCAGTACTTGAAAAAATAAAAAAAGTATGGAAATAGGAAATGTTACCACAGGATCAATTAGATCCCGTGGAAAAGATATTGCTAAACAGTATGGGTTCAAGTATGAAGATGCATTTCATGCGGAAAATTTCCAAGAGATTGAAAAAAGAATTTTTTATTAGAGTGTTTGTTATTTGGTGCAGATCGTCGGAATGAAGGTCTGTTGCATGTTTATACTCCAAAAAACACAAACAGAAAGCATCCACTCTACATTCTAGGCTATGATAATGAAAACACGCACTATTATCCATTCACTGAAGATACCATCAAGTATTGTATTAAGAAGTGTTAATCCAAAGAAAATAACAGGAAGAATTTTCTGTAATTTGTGTTATAACTTTACGACCAG
>SEYY01022164.1:30000-43835 GCA_009176605.1 Armadillidium nasatum | reverse complement strand
TATTATTATTGTTCATCGTTACCAGCGCTATTATTTTAAAAATCCTTAATTATATTTATTTCAATTACTGAAATTTGTCGTAGAATAAATACTAAAATGCAGTTATTGTTATTATTATTTCTATTATTATTATTTTATCTTCATTATTACTATTGTTATCATTATTTTATTATTATTATTATTATTATTATTATTATTTATTATTATTATTATATATTATTATTATTAGTATTGTACAAATACATATTACCAAAATTTCTGAAAATTCTTATCATGACTTGACATTTCTTGCTAGTATTAGTTTTGTTTTAATCATTTTTGTTATTCCTATCTTTACTTTTCTGTATTATTATTACGATTATTTTTATTGTTTGTGATATTATGTGTTGATATCATATTTGAATTTTAATGGTTATTAAAATAAATGGATGAATTATTTATCGACTAACGTTTGGAATTCATTGGAAACCAAAGTTGAATTCCTTTAAAAGGACCTTTTCAGAGAAATGTACAACCAACTAATTATTAATATAGTTTTTAGTAGCGTAGGACGTACCGAAACATTTTAAAATTGTACTTGTACTTTTCTGAATAAAATATAGAAAATTGAATTGAAATTGAAAATTTGAAATAAAACATTTAAATATTTGATAAGATGCCTTCGGAAATGAAAAGATTTTTTGAGTGAAAGGAAATTTTGATAAAGTTACAAGCATGAAATAAAGAGTCTGATTTTGGATGGCTTTCATCAGTGACAAATCACTCAATGATAATTAAAAGCATTTGCAATTTATAAAAAATTAGCATAATGAACAAATGGGTCTCGAATTTGGATTCTTTATTATTATTATTATTATTATTATTATTATTATTATTATTATTATTATTATTATTATTATTATATTTATTTATTATTATTATTATTATTATTATTATTTATTATTATTATTATTATTATTATTATTATTATTATTATTATTATTATTATTATTATTATTATTATTATTATTATTATTATTATTATTATTATTATTATTATTATTATTATTATTATTATTATTATTATTATTATTATTATTATTATTAATTTATTATTTATTATTACTATTATTATATTTTTTTATATATATATATATATATATATATATATATATATATATATATATATATATATATATATATATATATATATATATATATATATATATATATATATATATATATATATATATATATATATATATATATATATATATATATATATATATATATATATATATATATATATATATATATATATATATATATATATATATATATATATATATATATATATATATATATATATATATATATTTGATATTTTAACACACAAACACGTATATAGAATGTCGTTAATTATAGATTTCAGTGGTAAAAAACATGACTTTAAAACTTTTAAATATAAAAAAAACTTTTAATTTTAGAATGTAAAATTTTCTTTAAATTTCATTCAAAGATTTCAAATTTTGTAATAAATTGTTTTGTTTTGGTCTAACAAGTTCAGTCTCGTATAAAGCGTTCTTTCATTTAGTTTGTGCCGAAGAAGTGGAGAGACTCGCGTCAAAAATATTAAACATATAATATTCGTCTCATAGCCTTAAACTTTGTTCTTTTCAAAGTTTCTTAAAATCTTTGATAATAAAAATAAGTTTTTCGAAAAAAAATATTAAAATTTTAAACTTTTTGTAAGGAACACTAAATTAGTAATATTTTCTTTTTTTTCTGAATTTTCTTGCATTAATTTTTACTTTTGACCATTTTGGTGAATCTTTTGGAGTGGTGTTGCATATATTGAAAATTTTCGATTTTTGAGTCTGGCTTACAACTTGGATTTCTAAATTTCTTTTTTTCAGTATATATCTTAATTTCTGTAATCTTCTGTCTGATTTACTATAGCAAGTGTTATAGACGGCACCGTTTATCGTTTATATCTATCATAAGTGACGTTCTCCTGAGTTCTATTCTCTCTCTTCAACACTTTTTCTACATTTTATAAATGATATATTATCAATAACTTCGACTCCTATCCATTTTCAAGCAGATGACTCTCCCCTCCCCCCTTATTACTCATTTCACTTTTTAAAGTCTTTTAAGACGACTCATTCAACGGCAAATGATTAATACTAGAACCGTGGCCTTAAGGCGGTTGAGCTCTGATCTTTCTCGGGCAAAGAAAATATGGGGAAATAAAGTATGGTTGTTTTCAATGCCTCAAAAATTCTATTTTTTCATCCTTTCGCTCGACAAAAATTTCAACACAACTTTAACATATTCTTCAATAAGGCACAACTCTTTTTCTGTTCTTAATATTCTTAGTAATTCCTTTTTTCGTGTTCTATATTGAAGAGATCAGATTCTCTCTCTCACTAAGGTTACTTCTTCAAAATTGGGTGTTCAGTAGCCCCTTCAGAACCTTTCCTTAACACCCTCGTTACTTGCCCTGTTCAAGGGAGTTGTTTCGTCCTTGTATGTTGTATGGTGTATGTATCGCATAAAAGGGGTGGTTCCGTACATACCTTTTTCCTTAATAACATGTAGCTAAGGCTTTCTCATTTACTCTCCTGCTCTCACTAATTCTCATCAATATTTTGTGGACTGGTACTCTTACTAAGGCTTTTACAAAGGATAAAAGCTCTTTTGAATTCTCTAGTCGTAAATCACTTCTTTGAAGATGGCTCGTGCTACTTTTTAATTAATATACACTGTCCCATCATTTTTATTAGAATTCTTTGACCTCATTCTTAGCGGCTGTGCTCATTCCTATATTAACTCTACAGGTAACACTCTACCTTTTTTCTATTTACCTTCTATTTACTTTCACTTTCGAAAGCTATGTTTCGGAACATATCGGCCATCAATCTGGATGAGGAACATGATTTTCCCAATTCTGGTTCAAACTATGTTGGGTTTCTAACCTTTTACCAAAAATGTACTATATATATATATATATATATATATATATATATATATATATATATATATATATATATATATATATATATATATATATATATATATATATATATATATATATATATATATATATATATATATATATATATAAACAGAATATTTAAAACTTTGAAATATTGGTTCTATTTCGACTTAAGTTGATAGTAAAAATTCTTCCACTGTCGAAATTTACATATCTGTATTGCTAATTCGTCCTTATTAAATAATAACAGTTGATTTAATCCTTTTTCGGGACATTAAGGAATCTTTTTCCAATATCTTTATTGATCTTCATTGCTTTATTTATTCAAATGTGTGACAGGTGTAATGAGGTGTGTGTTGACAAAATAGAACTTCGGCTACTAAGAAAATAAAAAACTAAAAATCACACCATCATGCGAATGTGCCTCCTTTTTCTTCGGTAAATAATCTCTCTCTCTCTCTCTCTCTCTCTCTCTCTCTCTCTCTCTCTCTCTCTCTCTCTCTCTCTCTCTCTCTCTCTCTCTGTCTCTGTCTGTCTGTCTGTCTGTCTGTCTGTCTGTCTGTCTGTCTGTCTGTCTGTCTGTCTGTCTGTCTGTCTCTCTGTCTCTCTCTCTCTCTCTCTCTCTCTCTTCTCTCTCTCTCTCTCTCTATATATATATATATATATATATATATATATATATATATATATATATATATATATATATATATATATATATATATATATATATATATATATATATATATATCTTCTCCGATGGCAAAGGCCGGAGGCCTACCAAATTCCACCGGAGTTGGAAAAATCCTATCCTGATCGAAGGATGCCAACATATCCAGATACACGACATTAGAAAGTATGCAAGTCAAAGGAAGTTGGGAAAACAGGTAAAAGGAGTGTGTACCAGACTTTACCAGTAGAGTATATGTAAGATTGAGCATAGCGGTTAAGTCTGGGGTCTGAGAGTTGGACAGAGAAAGGATGAGACTGTGTAGATAGGCGTGCCGCAAGAGCTCTCCTCAATGGAGGAGGTATGTGACGAGAGAGTTCAGAAGAGCAGTGTCCGCTGTAATAGCTATAGTATAGAGAGGGTGACGCAACAATTCGACGGGCAGCAAGAGATTGGAGAGAGTTAGTAAGAGCAGAAGAGTTGATGAGACGAAAAGCCCTAGATTCCACCTTTTCAAGGAGAATTGTATGAGTGGAACCACCCCAGATGCGCCAAGCATGCTCCATACAGGGGTGAACAATACCCTATAGAGAGCAAGCAAATGGGGTGGCGTGAAGTAATTCTGAAGGCGCCTCAGAACACCCAAACTCTTAGAAGCGTGTTTAGAAAGAGAAGTAATGTGAACTTTCCAAGAACAACCAGGAGAAAAGGATACACCAAGAATATTAAGAACAGATGAAGGTTTGAGTTGTGTATGTTTCGAAGAAGATATCATAGTTGAGTGGAAGATTGTGTCGAGTGGAGCGATGGAGGAACTGAGTTTTTGAGGCATTGAAAACGACCATGCTTACTCTGCCCCAATTTGAAATACGTGAAAAATCAGAGGTTAGTTTCTCCAAGGCTACCCTTCTCGAGTCTATGAACTGCTGTTGGGTGGGGTGTTTTTCAAACTAGAAGGAGTAATGAAGGGTGGAGTCATCGGCATAGGAGTGGATAGGAGATGTGGTAATAGAGAGAAGGTCATTAATGAAAAGCATAAAAAGTGTTAGGGATAGGACAGAACCCTGAGGAACACCACTATTAATAATATATAATATATATATATATATATATATATATATATATATATATATATATATATATATATATATATATATATATATATATATATATATATATATATATATATATATATATATATAGACAAAAAGAACACTATATAACCGTGTTTTGCTTTATACAATTAAAACCCCACAGGAAAATTAAAACACAAATTTTTAAAAAAGAGCGAGGCTTTCGAAGGAACAACCGTCCTTCCTCTTTCAGGCTCAAGTTTAAACTTGAGCCTGAAAGAGGAAGGACGGTTGTTCCTTCGAAAGCCTCGCTCTTTTTTAAAAATTTGTGTTTTAATTTTCCTGTGGGGTTTTAATTGTATATATATATATATATAATATATATATATATATATATATATATATATATATATATATATATATATATATATATATATATATATATATATATATATATATATATATATATATATATATAATATTATGTATTTTCTGTAGGTAAATGACAAGGTCCTAAAAAATTATACAAGACGTTGGAGGGAATCAAGAAACCATCATTAAATTAAAAACAACATGTCCTAAATCCTATTAAAACGACTTGAAAGTATGAAAATAAAAAAAATAAAAGTTAGGTAAATTGGTAAATGAAGTGTTCAAGCCTTTGTAAACACTGGAATATAAGTTGGATAAAGCATAACCATAAGTCAGGGGTCAGAGAGTTGGGCAGAGAAAGGATGAGACTGTGAAGAGAAGCTTGTCTCACGTACCCTTCTTAATGAATTAGGTTACGTAACTAGAAAATTCAGAATAGTAATGTTTGTTTTAATAGTGATATTATAATGAGGATGACGTAAAGATTCGACGGCCAGAAATTGATTGGAGAAAGTTAGTGAGAAAGAAGAGCTGTCTGAATGAAACCACCCCAGATGATTGATAGCACATACTCTCAAGTCAGGAGCAACCCTCACCCCATCAAAGAGCAAGCCACTGGCGTGGTGAAATATTTTTAAAACTCTTCAGATATCCAATCTATTAAAAGTTTTGCTTAGAAAATGAGTAATGTGATTCTTGCATGAAAGATATCTAGAAATAGAATAACCAAGAATATTAAACACAGAAGAAGGTTTGAGCTGAGTGTTTTCGAATAAGTTGTTTTACTTGTATGAAAGGTTATGCCAAATAGAAAAGTAAAAAGATGAAGAAATTGAGTTTCTTAGGACATTAAAAACAATAATGTTTTCTAGGCACCAATTAGAAATATAAAAAAGATAAGATTATCTTCCTTGCAGTAGCCTTTCAAAATAAAGCTAATGAAGTGTGAAGTCATTGCATGAAGATTGGATATGTAATGAAAAATCAGTTTAGGATAGGACAGATCCTTTAAGAACACCACTGTTGATAGTTATAAAGGATGAATGGTGGCTTTCTACAACAGCTGCGTAGAACGACCGGAAAAGAAATGAGAGTGAAGGCCAAAGTGAGAAGGATAGATACCGAGAGAGGGAAGTTTAGAAATCAAAGCTTTTGTGCCAGACTCTATGGAACGCTTTCGACATGTCTAGCGTCACATAAGAGAACTCACCGAAATGGCAAAGAACAGAGGAACAAGATTCAAAGAGAAGAGAAAGTAGATCAGCAGTTAAGCGTTCTTTTTGAACATCATAATGTCTATCAGAGAATGATTAGAAGAACTGAGATATTTCAAAATATTCGTGCTAAGGATTGATTTAGAAACTTTAGAAAGAACAGATGTTTAAAAAAAGGATGATAGTTAGTGGGCTGCGAGAGGTCTCCTTTTCCGGCACAGTCTGAAAGAGCGCTCGTTTCCAGCAGGAGGGCAGAAGTAGAAAGGCAGAGACGAAATTATTTACAAGGTAGGGTGCAAGCTCAGAAGCACATGTTTTGAGAGTATAGTAACGGTGTTAAGCTCGGAATGGGCAAACACGATATCTTTAGAAAAAATTACAAGGTTTAGCATAAATGAGTTGGAGTAGGAGGGGGAGAAAGACACCGGACTGAGTTGAAAGTTTGGGAAAAAATGTTTAGCTTTAGAAGAAAGCGCTAAAGGAAGGAAAGAGGAAAAAAACAAAGTTAGGTTTATTTATTTATTTACTTTAAAAAAAAAAGGAAGAGAGTGAAGAAAAAGAATCAGAAGATCACTACATTTTTTGAGGAGAAAAGAATTTTCAGTGTTACGAAGAATAGATTTTGAATTTCAGAAGTTTGAAGACAACGCATTTCTTTGCTGCAAATAACTAGAAAACAAACTGATTTTAATCAATGTTTTTTAGTCTTAGCTGCAAGGGAAAAATGTAGAATGTACACCTCCATACAAGAAAAAATCACCTCGGTTGGGTATTCAGCACACTCCAAAGAATCTCTCTCTCTCTCTCTCTCTCTCTCTCTCTCTCTCTCTCTCTCTCTCTCTCTCTCTCTCTCTCTCTCTCTCTCTCTCTCACTGAAGCAGTACACATTCCATAGGAAGTCAAAGAAATACGAACGTCCTTTTGACCAGTTAGCAACACTAAATGCCAAAAAACTCTTTCACTCCGAATCATTGGCTCTTTACGACGGAAAACTTAAAAAGTTAAAACAGAATACAGGAATAAGATGATCGAAAAAAAAGAAAGACTTTAACAGAATAAAAAAAAATAATTAGAAGTTAAGTAAAGGTCTAGATTGTTGGATTCCTTTCCATATGGGTATAGAATATGGGTAGGGAGTTATGCAAACTACTCGAGGATATTCTGGATAGGGAAATGGTAGACGAGGTCACCAGCTGTATCTTGAAAACTGGGAGAAGGTCGTTGGTAATGGTGTACAGGATGAAATCACCAAGGATGATTATTTCATGATATATATATATATATATATATATATATATATATATATATATATATATATATATATATATATATATATATATATATATATATATATATATATATATATATATATATATATATATATATATATATATATATATATATATATATATATATATATATATATATATAATTTTTCGATAAATGAAATGATAAATATAATTTTTTTAATGTAGCTATAAAAGTTTCAAAAATGTCAAATAAAATTTTCAATAGAGAAAAGACATGTTAAGCGTAAGAAAGTCGCTTCACTGATTTATTTTCTAATTAGAAAATAACTGAAACAATTTATGGTGATATTTCTACCACTTGTCCCAACGATTCGTAAGGACAATTTTTGCAGAGTGTGGACGAGCCATCTCTGGTTAATAAAAATATGAAATGGGCTTAAAAAAAACAATAAAATATTTAATTACGATAACTGAATTATTATTATCTGTAATAATTAATAATGTAATAAATAATATTAATTAATTTATTTCTTCATTACATTAAAATAAAAGCATTTGTGATGTCTGTTTTTTTCAGTTTACCAAATATTTAAGGAAACATATTTCGTTATATTTTGTTCAGCAAATATAATAAAAATTATTCCCAATTTTTCAAAATCCTTATTCTTAAACATTATAATTTAGTATTTGTAATAAATAATAGTATTATTAAATAATTCCAATATTATAACTTTAAAATTTAGAAATTTTATAATCTAGAATTTAGTAAATTTTATAACTAGAACCAAGTAAAAATTATATTAGATAAAATAAAAAATTAAAGTATGCTATAAAATTGACGTTTTCTATTAAAACAAAAAACATATTTTAAGGGTAACTCAAATATATGTATATGAAACCGAGAGACCAGCAGTTATATTGAGAGAGTTAGTAGAAATGGCATATATATATATATATATATATATATATATATATATATATATATATATATATATATATATATATATATATATATATATATATATATATATATATATATATATATATATATATATATATATATATATATATATATATATATATATATATATATATATATATATATATAATGTCTCCTCTGGTGGGCATAGGACAGAGGCCTACTAATTTCCGCCAGAGTTTGGGCAATACCGAAACCATGTCGTTAAACGCCGACATGTCCCGATACACGGAGCTTGAAAGTGTGCAAGTCAAAGGAAGTTGAAAAAACAAATAAAAGGAGTGTGTTCCAGACCTTACCAGTAGAATATATATAAGAATAAGCATAGCGGTTAAGTCTGGGGTCAGAGAGTTGGACAGAGAAAGGATGAGACTACGTAGAAAGTCACTTCGCAAATGCTCTTCACAATGGAGGAGGTATGCGATTGGAGAGGTCAGAAGAGAAGTGTCCATTGTAATAGCTATAGCATATAGAGAGTGAAGCAACAGTTCGATGGTCAGAAAAAAATTGGAGAGAATTAGTGAGAGGGAGAGAGTTGATTAGTCGAAAAGCCCTACGCTACTCCTTTTCAAGGGGAGCTGCATGAATGGAACCATCCCAGATGATTGAAGCGTACTCCATACAGGGGTCGAACAACACTCCTATAAAGTGCAAGCAACTCTGGTGGCGTAATCACGAAGGCGCCTCAGAACACCTAACCTCTTAGAAGCTTGTTTATAAAGAGAAGTATTGTGATCCTTCCAAGAATGATCGCGAGAGATAGAAACACCGAGAAATTAAGGGCAGATGAAGACTTGAGTTGTGTGTCCATTGTAATAGCTATAGTTGTATGGAAGGTTGTGTCGAGTGGAGAGATGAAGGAACTGAGTTTTTGAGGCACTGAAAAAAAACATGCTTTCACTGCCCAAAATTGAAATACAAGAAGATCAGATAGAGGTCAGTTGCTCCAAGGCTATTATTCTAGCGTCAATAAACTGATGCTGGAAGGAGCTCTTTCAAACTGAAAAGAGTAATGGAAGGTGGAGTCATCAGCATAGGAATTGATAAGTGATGAAGTAATAGAGATAAGGTTTTTAATGAAAAGCATAAAAAGTGTTGGGGATCGGACAGAACCCTACGGAACACCACTATTAACAGAAAATTGTACCAAACCAGTGTGCATTATTATACATTATAACATCTTTGGTAGGCAAAGACTAGAGCCTACTACTTTTCACCAGAGCTGTTGAAATAGAAGCCGACAAGTCTCGATACACAGCATTTAAAAGTATGTAAGTCAAAGGAAATTGGGAAAATAGATAAAGAGAAGGAGTGTGTTGCAGGCTTTACCAGTAGAATACATGTACGGCTGAGCATAGCGGTTAAGTCTGGAGTCAGAAAGTTGGACAGAGGCTATGTAGAAAGGTGTGTCGCAGAAGTCCTTCTCAATTGAGGAGGTTGTATGCGAAGGGAGAGTTTAGGAAGAGCAGTGTCCATTGTAATAGATGTAGAGAGAGAGAGAGAGAGAGAGAGAGAGTTAGAGAGAGAGAGAGAGAGATAGAGAGAGAGAGAGAGAGAGAGAGAGAGAGAGAGAGAGAGAGAGAGAGAGAGAGAGAGAGAGAGAGAAAGAAAATGAAAAAATCTAATCTCTTAGAAGCTTGTTTAGAAAGAGAAGTAATGATTTTCCAAGAAAGATTACGAAAAAAGAAACCCCAAGACAGACGAAGGTTTAAGTCGTGTTTTCGAAGAAGATGTCATAGTTGTGTGGAAGGTTGTGTGTCGAGTATAGAGATGGAGGAACTGAGTTTTTGAATCATTGAAAACGATCATGTTTCTCTGCCCCAATCTGAAATACGAGAAAGATCAGAGGTTAGTTTGTTCAAGGCTTCACTCCTAACGTCAATTAACTGCTGTTGGAAGAGGTATCTTTCGAACTGAAAGGAGTAATGAAGGGTGGAGTCTTAGGTATTTGAGTGGATAGGTGATGAAGTAATAGAGAGAAAGTCATTACTGAAAAGTAGAAAAATATTGAGGATAGGTCAGATCCATGAGGAACACCACTATAAATATATTTAAAGGATTCAACAGCTGCTATAGTAAGCTTTCGATATGTCTCTATCTTTACAGTAAAAGATTCACAGAAATGCAGAAGCGCGGAGGACCAAGAGTCAGAGAGAAGGGAAAGAAGATCACTAGTAAAGCGTTTTTTACGAAAGCCATATTGGAAATCAGAGATAAGATTAAGAGAATCGAGATGTTTTAAATCTTCCTGTTAAAAATAGATTATAAGATTTTAGAAAGAACTGAGGTGAAAGAAATGGGACAGTGGTGAAGGGTTGAGAGGGATTTCCTTTTTAATCACAAGATGAATGAGCGAACGTTTCCATCAAAAAGTGAAGAGTGAAGTAGAAAGACAGAGACGAAAGAGTATACCAAGGTATGGTGCAAGCTAAGAAACGCAAATTTTGAGACAGGAGGGATACTATCAGGACCGTACGCCTTCTTTATTAAGATCAGAAAGAGCAGAAATGAAATCTTTAGAAGAAATTTCAATTTTGAACATAAATGAGTTGGAGGGAGTTGAAGGAGTAGGAATAGCTCAGGAATCATCTAAGGTTAAATTAAAGCCAAAAGTTTAAGTGAAGAGTTTAGCTTTAATAAAAATTAAAACGGCAGTTGTGCCGTCAGAAGATACAAGAGGAGGGAAAGAGAATGAAGTAAAGTTAGAGCTGACATTTTTTGCAAAATGTCAGAAAGGGCGCGAGGAAGAGGAACCAGAAAGATTATTGCATTTACGAAGGAGAAATAAGTTTTTGGAGTACGAAGGATAGATTTTGCACGATTCCGAAATGAAATTATAAGTTGTCTGAGTTTCTGGAGTTTCAAGACAATTGTAATCACTAAGGCACCATTGCTGCGACAAATAGCACGAGAACAATCACAGTTTAACCAAGAATTGTTAGGTTTGCTAGAAGGGAAAGAGTATGGAATATAAGCCTGTATGCCAGAGAGAATCACCTCTGTTATGTTGCTCTCTGCGCTTACTGAGGGAATCTTCCACGAAAACAGCAATAATTTCGTGGGAAATCAGAGAAGTACAACCGCAAGTCGACCAGTTAACGGTTCCGAAATGGCAGAAATGTCTCCTCGCTGAAGGTGTGGACCGTTTTTGCGGAAGACTTGAAAAGACAACAAGATACAGATATAAGAAGGTGATCGGATGATCCCAGAGGAGGAGAGAGTTTAACAGTGTAAGAAAAAGCAATAAGTTAAGAAAAAATGAAGAGATCAAGCATGTAGGGTTCATTACCAAAACGGTCAGGCTTCGGGTAGTAAGTTACACTAACTGCTCAAGGTTACTCTGGATAGAAAAGTACTAAGCGAATTCACCAGCTGGATCATGAGAAGTAAATGAAAGCAATTGTCGGTGGCTGAAAAATTGAGGAAAGAGACAGTTGGAAGGACAGAGGTGGGTTTGCTGTCAGAGCACTTAAACACCTAAGTTTCAGTTAAAAACCAGAGATTAGTTCTAGAAGAAGAGAGGTGCTGTTCGACAATGTAAAAATTTGATAAGAGACCGCAAATGTTGCAAAAATTAAGACCGTGCAAAAGGGAATGACGGTAGCAATATCTTGGTGAAACCAATCCCATTACATGAGGCCACCAACTCTTCAGTGGTGATGAGAGAAAGGGTGGATGGGTTATGTTTCGCTATTTTTAATTGTTTTAAAAATTTAATCCGCAAGTAAATGCTCTTAAATTTGTGGGTTCATGTGAAGAAGAGGGAAGATAGTGGGAAGCATAGACACTCCAACATGGGTCAAGGGTACACTAGAGACCCTCTGAGAAGGTGAAACGAGGAAAAGTACGAACCGAAGAGCAACGGGGTGAAACGGAATGATTTAACTTATCTTATCGTCCAAGGGTTATGACCAGTGGGGAGTCCTTTCATCGCATCGGAAGGTATTACTTCCTCCCCTATATATATATATATATATCAGTATATATATATATATATATATATATATATATATATATATATATATATATATATATATATATATATATATATATATATATATATATATATATATATATATATATATATATATATATATATATATATATATATATATATATATATATATATATATAACTCACGATGAGATAAAATTCTTGCAAGAAATTTTAAAATAAATTTTGCAAAGTTTTTGATTTAATTATAGCTTGTTGTAATTTTTAAGGCAAAGAAAGAAAGACGTAAAACTAGAGTCAAAGTTTTTAAAAAGACATCTCAAAAAAATCATTGTTTTGCTTCTTGATTGCTCAAAATAATAATAATAAAAAAAAAGGATTTATTTTTTTTTTTATTTTTATATTTTTATTTTTATTATTTTATATTAAATATTTATATAAATATTATGAAATATTGATATATATATATATATATATATATATATATATATATATATATATATATATATATATATATATATATATATATATATATATATATATATATATATATATATATATATATATATATATATATATATATATATATATATATATATATATATATATATATATATATATATATATATATATATATATATATATATATATATATATATATATAATATATATATATATATATATATATATATATATATATATATATATATATATATATATATATTATATATATATATATATATATATATATATATATATATATATATATATATATATATATATATATATATATATATATATATATATATATATATATATATATATATATATATATATATATATATATATATATATATATATATATATATATATATATATATATATATATATATTATATTATATTATATATATATATATATTATATATATATATATATATATATATATATATATATATATATATATATATATATATATATATATATATATATATATATATATATATATATATATATATATATATATATATATATATATATATATATATATATATATATATATATATATATATATATATATATATATATATATATATATATATATATATATATATATATATATATATAATATAAAATTTCAGAGAAGGGAGAAGAAAAAATAAGTTCTGAGTTTAGATAGTTTAAGAACTTCAATTTAAATGCATTTATATTCAAATACATGTATTTTTAATTGTGTGTGTTTGAGTTACCTTGTTGGGTAGTAATATTAGAATAAAAATAAACATTGGGTTGGTCTTCTTTTACTTTATTTTTCTGCCCCTTCCATAAAAAAGGGCTCAGCCCGTGAGCT
>SEYY01022164.1:7500-17500 GCA_009176605.1 Armadillidium nasatum | reverse complement strand
TATATATATATATATATATATATATATATATATATATATATATATATATATATATATATATATATATATATATATATATATATTTTTTTTATTTTTTTTTTTTTTTTTTTTTTTTTATTTTTTTTTTTTTATTTTTTTTTTTTTTATTATAATAATTAAATATAATATATTAATTATTATCTTATTATATATATATTATATATATATATATATATATAATATATATATATATATATATATATATATATATATATATATATATATATATATATATATATATATATATATATATATATATATATATATATATATATATATATATATATATATATATATATATATATATATATATATATATATATATATATATATATATATATATATATATATATATATATATATATATATATATATATATATATATATATATATATATATATATATATATATATATATATATATATATATATATATATATATATATATATATATATATATATATATATATATATATATATATATATATATATATATATATATATATATATATATATATATATATATATATATATATATATATATATATATATATATATATATATATATATATATATATATATATATATATATATATATATATATATATATATATATATATATATATATATATATATATATATATATATATATATATATATATATATATATATATATATATATATATATATATATATATATATATATATATATATATATATATATATATATATATATATATATATATATATATATATATATATATATATATATATATATATATATATATATATATATATATATATATATATATATATATATATATATATATATATATATATATATATATATATATATATATATATATATATATATATATATATATATATATATATATATATATATATATATATATATATATATATATATATATATATATATATATATATATATATTATATATATATATATATATATATATATATATATATATATATATATATATATATATATATATATATATATATATATATATATATATATATATATATATATATATATATATATATATATATATATATAATATATATATATATATAAATATATAATATATATAATATATATATATATTAATATTATATATTATATATAATATATATATATATATTATATATATATATATATATATATATATATATATATATATATATATATATATATATATATATATATATATATATATATATATATATATATATATATATATATATATATATATATATATATATATATATATATATATATATATATATATATATATATATATATATATATATATATATATATATATATATATATATATATATATATATATATATATATATATATATATATATATATATATATATATATATATATATATATATATATATATATATATATATATATATATATATATATATATATATATATATATATATATATATATATATATATATATATTAATATATTTAATTTTTGAGAGGGTTTGTTGAACCGTTGCAGTTGTATAAGAGATGTAATTAGTCTAATAAATAAAATGGAATGAAAATAAAATGAAAACTACACAAATAAAATAGGATGGAAATAAAATAAAATAAAATAAAATAATAAAATAAAATAAAATAAAATGAAAATAAATTGAAAAAAATGAAAATGAAAAAATAAAATAGTATAAAAGAAAATGAAAATAAAATAGAATAAAATGAAAATAAATAAAAAAAATAGAGATAAAATAAAAAACAAAAATAAAATAAAATGAATGTAAAATAAAATAAAGTAAAATAAGATAAAATAAAAATTAAATAACATAAAATATAAAAAAAATAAAATGGAAATAAAATAAAAAAAATAAAAATAAATAAAAAAAAAAAATAGTTTATTCGGAGAAGTAACAGAATGTAGTAATAAGAGTAATTTTACCAAAAATACTGAGTAACTTTTAATTTGTAGATTTGTTATTATTAACTGATGGTTTAAATATTTTTTTAAAAATGTTAAAATTTTAAAAATAGACATATTTATGAACATTTTCAAAATGTTATAATATAGTCAGGTTTAACATTATTTTTTTCCTGAAAAGTATCTTATCTTAGAAAATGTATTCAGGTGTTCATAGTATGAAGTGACGAAATCCTTAAAGATATCCTGTTTCCCTCATTTTGATTGGTCGTTTTCCTCTATCCTCTAAATTATTTTTCTTTCTGATATTATATAATCCTTAATTTGATTTTTCATAAACTAAAACTCATAAACCTTTGTTTAAATTTACTCTTTCAACTTTGACCTTTCATCCCAAATGAAAAGATTGAGTTTTTCAGCATCTATTGATGACCTTTCTATTCTCTCTAAACTCTCTAAATCTTGGTGCTATTTTCTTCGGCATTTCTGTAAAACTTTTGCTTTGAGACTAAACAATTTGAAAGTTTTCGACAGGATTTTTGGCCCAAAGATTTGATTTACAGAATTTCCATCTCTGTCGCCTCTCTGATTTCCTTTCTGTTCTAAAATAAATGTAGATCGCCTCCGTTCATCTTGTATTAGTTAGGTTCTTCAGGGTTCTGCTTTGTCTCTTATTCTTTTTTCCACTTACTCAATGATCTTCTCTCAGTCTTTTCCTCACCCTTCCACTCTTACACACACAATTCCACCCTTCACTACTCCCTTCACTTTGAAAGGTTTCTCTATTTAACTAACAAGACGTTACTCGGGGGGTGACCCTGAAGCACATTATTTCTGATCTTCTTGAAATTCTAAATTAAATTATTTTCAATCCTTCAAAAACTCAGCTCCCTCATTTACCTATTCTAGATAATTTTCCCTGCAATTATTACATATGCTTTGAAGAAACAACTCAAACATATCCTTTTTCTTATTATTCTCGGTATCTATTTCCATTTCTCGTGAGCTTTCTTGGAAGAATCACATTTATTTTTCTCACTGAATAAGCCTTTAAGAAATTAGATTTTCTGAGGTATCTTTAGAATTTCTTCACATCGTCCGAGTTTGGATTCGTTCGTCCCATATTTGGGGTGATTACATTTACACAATCCTACCTGAAAAGGTGGAGTTAATGGATTTCCCTCCTTGTTAACTCTCCTACTGACCTACTCTCGCTGAGTCTCTCCAATCTCTTTCTTTGTCCGCGATTTGTTGCATCACTCTCAAAATATTATTAACATAACATACTAAATTATATCGGTCTTGGTTACTCGAATTTTAATTGGAACTTTCCAACTCTGGTGGATTCCATGTTGTCTTGTTGCTTTTCCTACAAGAAGAAACATACAAGAAAAGAAAAGGAAAAAGACTAAAGGCATAATATTGTTTATACGCTTCTATAGATATAAATAAGGGACCCCGCTTTGTTCTTTATTATAGAGTCCCGCGATACCTAATATATATATATATATATATATATATATATATATATATATATATATATATATATATATATATATATATATATATATATATATATATATATATATATATATATATATATATATATATATATAATATATATATATATATATATATTATATATATATATATATATATATATATATATATATATATATATATATATATATATATATATATATATATATATATATATATATATATATATATATATATATATATATATATATATATATATAAATGATTCTCATTATTTTGCTTAATTTTTAAGAGGAAAACAAGCAATTAAGGCATCTATCAATTAATTTTATTTTGCAATGACTAAAAAAGATTTCTTGAAGAAAAAGTAAGCGAAGAGGGGAATAAAAATAGAAAGAGAAAACACAAAGAAGGAATTATAAACATGAAAGCAGAGGAAAAAGGGAAAATATAAATGGAAAAAGGATGAATGATGAATGAAAAATAATTGGGAAAAATAAAAACGAAAAATTCTTAGAAATAGGAATTAAATAAATAAATGAAAATAAAATAAATTGTTTTTTTTTTCTAAATAGTTTGTTTATTTTGCTTTTTTCTTTTTTTTTTCTTTTTATCGATTTTTTTTTGTTTTTTTTTTTGTTATGAAGAAATTGAAAGACCTGAAATTTTGAAACTCTTTAAAGAGAAAAACAGATAAAAAAAAAAATGAAAAAGAAGAAAAGAATAAGAAGAAGAAGAAGAAGAAAAAAAAGAAAACATCAAAAGAATATCATCAAAGAAAACTTGTTAATTGTTTCATTTAGGTAAACTTTATTTTCATGTTTCTCTTTTAAACTTGTTTTTTTTTTTTTTTTTTTTTTTTTTTTTTTTTTAACAAAGAAGCTTTAAAAAGTTGCAATCAAATGAGCAAATGTCAAAATAAAACTACATTTCCTTTTTCTTTTAAAATTATGCAAAAAAAAAAAAAAAAAAAAAAAAACACGCTACCGAGAAGGTTATCATGTATGATATAAATATTATATTTCTTTTCTAGAATAACAATGATGCAATAAGAAGCATTACTTTAAAGTACTCAAATTTTATACTAGAATAGTGTTATAAATGCATTCTATCTTTAGATTCTTCTTAGGCACATTCTATACAAGTGCTTAAAATGCTTCTGACGATGCGCCAATGCAGTTGAAGATGCCATTGAGTAGTACATTATTTTATTTATTTAAAAGATCTAAGGGCCCAGTATGACGGAATTAGTCTATGGTTTGGCTCCTACAACGTCTTCGGAAGGGTATGACATCTTATCATTTTAAAATGACTTAAGATTTAAAGTGAGGAAGAATAAATTCTGCAAAATCTCCAGAAGATGGAAGAGAATTCCACGGAACAGAAGTGATTGGAAAAAGAAAATAACCCAGAGAAGTAGCCAGAAGTTGCCAGTATTGAAACAAAGTTCACGTGCAGGCATTGGAACATTTGTGCAGTGCCAGTATTTACACAAAGTTCACGTTCAGATACCGCAACTCTTGTGCAACAAAGTGCCAGTTCCTGTATTTACACAAAGGTTAAGTGTAGATACTGCAATCTTTGTGCTCCTTCTATCTATGTTCATTTTTATGGGGTGACTCAAACTATCCATTTTTCGACTTATTTCATATATGTTTCTCCTTTTGCTTCTAGAGTTGTTTCTCTTCTTCAACTTCTCGATTCCATTCCCAGTGGGGATGTCTAAATCTTGTTAAATTCAACTCTTTTTAGAAATTCAACTTCTTCACATCTCCCTCTCAAAAATACCTTCCAACTTTCCAAACTCTTTCGACTGCTCTACTACCTCATTTGTGAACTACAAATATTCTTTGACAGAACATAATCAATAAATTGTCTTGGGACTTCAAATGACAATGGTTTCTAAGGAGTTTTTCAAAGAAATTGAGAGTTCTGTTTATGTTGCGGGAATATCAGTAGACCAACAAAATTTCAGAAAACTGAAAAATCACTTACCTTTACTCAAAAAAATGTAAACCAAAATTTTATAATTTTTAAGTTCTTCATATATATATATATATATATATATATATATATATATATATATATATATATATATATATATATATATATATATATATATATATATATATATATATATATATATATATATATATATATATATATATATATATATATATATATATATATATATATATATATATATATATATATATATATATATATATATATATATATATATATATATATATATATATATATATATATATATATATATATATATATATATATATATATATATATATATATATATATATATATATATATATATATATATATATATATATATATATATATATATATATATATATATATATATATATATATATATATATATAATTTTTATGACTTCAATTAATTTGCATAATAATAAAGAAATTTCAGTCCAAATTCGATGTACGATTTATTATTTTAAAATATTTTTTTCCCTACTTTTGAATTAACCCGAAATAAATACAGTCTAAATTGTTAATGTTTTTTTTTTGTGCATCAAAATAATGTAAAGAGGAAAAGCAAAAATCAAAATCATTAAAAAACATTTTATAGTTTGAATTTGGTTTACTGCGTTTAATAAGCTAAAGGTAACGAACAGAAAAAAGTTTTGGTTTTCCATTTACAAGTTTTAATTATATTTTGTAACTATGCAAATAAACACACACACACACACACACACACACACACACACACACACACACACACACACACACACACACATATATATATATATATATATATATATATATATATATATATATATATATATATATATATATATATATATATATATATATATATATATATATATATATATATACATATATATATATATATATATATATATATATATATATATATATATATATATATATATATATATATATATATATATATATATATATATATATATATATATAAATAAAATTAACCATAATTAATATATAAATATGATTATGTAGCAGTATCAAACAGATTTAAAATAACTTTGGTATAAATTATGTAATAATATTTAATAATATTAATAATATGTAATAATATTTAATAATATTACAATACATTATTTTGAGCAGTGGTTCCCAACCCTTTTTTGGTTGTGGATTCTCTGAGTCCGAACTTTACGTATGTGAAACCTCATGGATCCCATGGACCCCTTGAGTATTAACATTAAGTATTTGGGTCCCCATATACTCATATGTAATATCCCTACATTAAATATTTATATATATGTTAGTAAAAGTTAATAATTAATACAATCCAAGCTTCTGTAGACCCCTTAGACCCCTGGGGGTCTTTGTAGACTCCTGGGGGTCTCTGTAGACCCCTGAGGGCCTATGTAGATCATGGGGTCTATGTAGACAACAGGGGTCTCTGAAGACCCCTGGGGGTCTATATAGACCCTGGGGTCTATGAAGACACCATGGGATCCATATTGACCCCGTTTGGAAAACTCTGATTTTAGAGCTAGGTTTCAAAAACACGGAAGGAGTGATACCTATTAAAGAGAGTTGAACTTCGAGACTGGGATGGGGGTGGGGAAAGAAGAATAGTAATTAGGTTGTTAGATTAATTTATGACAACTATATAACAATAGTTCTGCTACCACTAGCAATAATAATAATAATAATAATAATAATAATAATAATAATAATAATAATAATAATAATAATAATAATAATAATAATAATAATAATAATAATAATAAAGAAAATTACGATGATGATTATTTTAAAGAAAATAAGGATGATTTTATTATTTTTCTAATAATACAAATAATAATAATAATAACTAATAATAATAATAATAATAATAATAATAATAATAATAATAATAATAATAATAATAATAATAATAATAATAATAATAATAATAGCAGCAAGATTAAAATTACATATTTAATTTAAAACTTAATATCATTTAATTAATAATTTTAAGGTTTAATTTGAAACAAGGATTTTATTAAGTTCTATATATATATATATATATATATATATATATATATATATATATATATATATATATATATATATATATATATATATATATATATATATATATATATATATATATATATATATATATATATATATATATATATATATATATATATATATATATATATATATATATATATATATATATATATATATATATATATATATATATATATATATATATATATATATATATATATATATATATATATATATATATATATATATATATATATATATATATATATATATATATATATATATATATATATATATATATATATATATATATATATATATATATATATATATATATATATATATATATATATATATATATATATATATATATATATATATATATATATATATATATATATATATATATATATATATATATATATATATATATATATATATATATATATATATATATATATATATATATATATATTACTTAACTAATGAATATTAAAAAGCCCACAAATCATTATAATCATTAGTCAGGTAAATTAATTATTGAAAAGCTTAAAATAGAAATTCATCAATATAAATCAATAAAGTTTTATCCATAATTAAAGGAATTTGGAATCAAAATACTGCAAAAGGATGATAATAATAATAATAATAATAATAATAATAATAAATAATAATAATAATAATAACAATAACAATAATAATAATAATAATAATAATGATAAACAATAATTATAATAACAATATCAATAATAATTATAATAATAAGTAAAATAATTTATTTTTACACTATTTTGAAAATTAACTATTACCGTAATAATAATAATAATAATAATAATAATAATAATAATAATAATAATAATAATAATAATAATAATAATAATAATAATAATTATAACAATAATTTATAAAATCATTACCATGATAACTTTAATAATAATGAGAATTTTTAAAAAAATAGTAATAATAATAAAAATAATAATAATAATAATAAAAATAAAAATAAAATAATAAAAATAATATTAATAATAATAATGATAATAATAAAAATCTATTATAATTAATAGTAACGTTGCTATACTTAAAATATTTATTATTATTATTATTATTATTATTATTATTATTATTATTATTATTATTATTATTATTATTATTATTATTATTATTATTATTATTATTATTATTATTATTATTATTATTTTTGTTACTATTATTATTATTGATATTATTATTGGTTTTATATATCTTTTAGTATAATTATTTTATAGTTATATATATTGAGATATAAAACTTCCCAAGTATTGGGGTTAATGTAAATTGATATAATATTTGTGTAAATAATTTAAATAAATAATAATTAAACTACATTTGAACTGTGAAATTCACCACCGGAATATTAGTGTACTATGGGTACGCTTACCTTCCTTGAAACTACAAGTTTATCCGGGGCTTAGTATTTTTGTCAAGGTTTGCGATATTAATATTTTATATATATACTGTGAATGGTCCTTCATAAGGTATAGCTTTAGATGCAAATCTCTTCTGCTCATCAATATCAATGACATACATTGGGAATTTTTTTCTTCCAATGATTCATTTTCTTACTGCAAACCTTCTTCAAAAAATACTTTTTGATTTTATAGATTTTTTTTTTCTAAAGAAATACGAAAGTTTGTTTCTTAGAATCTATTGCTTCACGGATGATTTTTTCTAAGTAATTTCTGAAAAATTTGTACGCCTTATAGCAATATTAACATATTTAATTAGGGCGTTTATTGTTGAAAGGAATGATTTTTATATACAAGATAATTTAAGTTACAATATACAAGATAATTTGAGCAACATCAAAACATTTAACAAGCTATCCGGGCGAGACTTAACGAGCTAGAACCACTAGAGGAAGTAGCAAGAGCAAGAAGATTGGCTAGAACAGCAGAATTAACTCTTACTTCGTTTAATAAATTTTATAATAATAGTTGAGTAAGGTGATTAAAAAACGTTCTCACTGGACTGGAGAGAGTCTCTGAGAAAGAGATAATTGATGAGACAAAAATCCTAAACTTCGCTTTTTTAAAAGAAAGTAAAAAAAAATTAGCGACTCCATCCACAATAGTTAACATGCTCGAATTATATAATCATAATTCAATCAATCTATAATTCTTTTATTATTATTTCCGGAAATAGAAAACATCATAAGAAGGAGTATAAATTTTGAAAGAAAACCCCAAAGAAACCAAAGAGAAAACAAGAGTTAGAAAAAGATGGAAGACATTGATCACTGAAAGCAATTACTCTAGAGACGTTTGAAAGAAGGAAATAGATGAAGGTTTGTTTATCAATTTTTAATAGAGAGACTAAAGGCAAGAATTTGAATGTATTTAAATAATTTTTACTAAAAAATTTTATATAATGAAAAAAATAATTTTAAAAAAAAAAAAAAACAAAAAAAAAAAATATATATATATATATATATATATATATATATATATATATATATAT
>SEYY01022164.1:0-2500 GCA_009176605.1 Armadillidium nasatum | reverse complement strand
CCAACTGATAACTCATTCACCTGAACTTCTGTTAAGAACAAGAGACAAGGTTTCGTGTTCATAGATAGATGCAGAAATCGTGAATGTTGCATAAATTAACGAAAAAAGAGAATCCTTTTCCAGAACAAACTCGTTTAGTCTTCGTTTCATCAAACCTATCATCAGAAGTCGCAAACCCCCAGGAAACGAACAGTGGACGATGATTATTCTTTGGATACAGTCACTCCTTGCATCCGATGCACAGTGAAAGAGAGCAAGAGAGTAGAGTGTTACTTATTATAATTTATAAACACCATCATGTTTTCTTATAATCTTCTTATATTTTCTCTATTACAAATACAATTGTATAAAGAGAGTGTAATCTGTAACATCCTTGCAGGAAGGATAAGAAAAAGATGTTCAGAAGAAAGAACCACTGAGCATTGGAGTGCCAAGAGAAATTCGCTAACACCCTAAATGTCTAATGTGAGGGTAATCTCAATGCATCTGGCAACACCTACTTCCTTCCTGCATATTATATTATATATATATATATATATATATATAATATATATAATATATATATATATAATAATAATATTATATATAATAATATATATATATATATATATATATATATATATATATATATATTATATATATTATATATTATATATATATATATATATATATATAATATATATATATATATATATATATATATATATATATATATATAAGGCGAAATGCTTTTAAGAAGTAACAATGAAATCATTGTGCAGTGTGAAATATGAAGCAAATTCCCAGAGGAAACTCTGAAATGCCATTGCAAAGAAATGAGAATGAATTTAATGGATCTTCGCGTATCGTTACGTTATAAGTTTATATAAGAAAATTTTTTTAGTTTTATATCGATCGGTATTGATTAAAATAGGAAATGAGTTTTAAAATATTTCACTTTAGAATTAAATACTCACCCATACACACGCGCATTCTCAAGTGCGAATACGCACACACCCACAACAAGTGTATATATATATATATTATATATATATATATATATATATATATATATATATATATATATATATATATATATATATATATATATATATATATAATAATATTATATATATATATATATATATATATATTATATATATATATATATATATATATATATATATATATATATTATATTATATATATATATATATTATATATAATTATATATATATATATATATATATAATATATATATATATATATATATATATATATATATATATATATATATATATATATATATATTATATATTAAACACCCCACACCACATACCAACACAAATAGAAAACCTAAACAACAAAATATCAACCCAAATAAAAACACACGCAACCAACAACTACCAAAACTACCTCGTTAAAACTTGGACAACACAAACAGCAAAAGAGTCTGGAAAACAATCCACACCATTCACAACTCAAAAAACAACTCACCTCCCACACACGAAACACCAACCAATCCTACAATACAAACCCATTGACCTCCAAACAACTACTGGCCACACATTTCGCTAAACAAAGTCTATCCACTCACCCCCAAAACAGGAAGATAATCAAAAAACTGAAAAAACTACGCAACAACCAAAACAACTTAATCGTCCTCACACCCACAATCACACAAAACACCATTAAAACCATCAAAAACTCTCCAGAAACAGGCCCAGATAACATATCGAACATTTACCTAAAACACCTATCAAACCACACAACCACATACCTAACCACCATCTTCAACAAATCCATCCAACTTAACTATATCCCCCCAATGGAAAAAAGCACTAATCATCTTAAACTAAAACCTGGCAAAGACCCATCAAACCCCTCCTCTTATCGCCCAATCTCCCTCTTATCCACTATCTCAGAACTTCTTGAAAAACTAATACTAAATTCTATCCTCCAATACATTCCACAGCAAAGATTCCAACACGGTTTCAAACCCAACCACTCCCCCACCACAGCACTCACCAACATCATCCAACCAATAATAAACGGACCAAATCATAAACCACCTCACAAAACAATATTAATAGCAATAGATATAAACAAAGCCTTCGATACTGTCCCGACAAATATCAAATATCCAACAAATATCAAAAAATGGTTAGCCAACTTCCTGTCAGGAAGAACCGCCCAAGTACAACAAAACGGCCAAAAATCTCGGACCATGAACATAAGAAACGGAGTACCGCAGGGAGCCATACTATTCCCCACACTATTTAACCTATACACAGCAGACCTCCCGCAACCCCAAACAACACACACCCACATTACTTCATACGCCGACGACATAACTATTGCCTCCACCCACCAAAATCTCGATACCGCAACAACAATCACACAAGACTACTAACACTAATTCAAACATGGCTGACAGAAAACGAATGACGGCATCCCCAAACAAATCTCCATAACCCTTCATAACAACAGACAAAACACTATCCAACACCCACCCACAGGT
>SEYY01022163.1:32500-40000 GCA_009176605.1 Armadillidium nasatum | reverse complement strand
AACGTTGTTAAAAGGCATTATTTCTCTAAAAAAGATAGTGAATGATGCTTATTTTTTTTACCAAAAAAATCTAGTTATATTTTGAAGTAGGTTTCACTATCGCATAAAAAAACGTCAATTACAAACCTACTCTTAAAACAAGATGGAAATAATATAGAGAAAATATGGTATAAAATAATATAGAGACAATAGGTTAACATAACTATTAATAAACCTGTGAATTTATCTCATTTTATCAAATAACTAATTGTCAATAAAGTAAAAAAATCTATTATTATTATTATTATTATTATTATTATTATTATTATTATTATTATTATTATTATTATTATTATTATTATTATTATTATTATTAATATTATTATTATGCTTTTATTATTATTATTGTTACTTATTAAATATTACAAATTATTACAAGATACCTCTATTATTGTCATCATCATTATCATTATTATTATTATTATTATTATTATATATTATTATTATATTATATATTATTTTATTATTATTATTATATTATTTTTATTGTTATTATTACTATCATTAAAATCATTATTTTTATTTATTATAATATATATAATAAAATATATTATATAATATATATATAATATATTATTTATATATATATATATATATAATATATATATATATATATATATATATATATATATATATTATATATATATTTGTATATATATATATATATATATATATTATATATATATATATATATATATATATAATATATATATATATATAATATTTATATATATATATATATATATATATATATATATATATTATAATATATATATATATATATATATATATATATATATATATATATATATATATATATATATATATATATATATATATATATATATATATATATATATATATATATATATATATATATATATATATATATATATATATATATATATATATATATATATATATATATATATATATATATATATATATATATGCATATATTAAATAGGCAATTCTTTCCTAGTTTTTTTCCATAGATCTTTCAGTCTGTTTTTCTTTGGAAAATCCTTAAATTTCTCTTTCTGAACTATACATTTTTTTTGTATATTTTCCCATCATTCTTCAATGACCCGAGGCAAGACCAAACGTTAATGAAGATTTTCCTTCGCTTTTTAACTTGGATACGAGACTCTTTTCTAGGAATTTTCATAAAAAGGTCATAAAAAAAAGATCAAAAAGGCTTCTTGTCTTATTCTTCTCATGTTAATGTTTTCCATTGAAGATTTTCTTTTACTTTTAAATTGGATACGAGACTCTTTGTAAGAATTAATCAGAAATGGTCATAAAAAGGTCATTAAAAGGTCAACAGGACTTCTTTTCTTATTCTTCTTATGTTAATGTTTTCCATTTTATAATAAATAAGTTTTAATTTTCTCTTTATTCAGATTTTAATTTGATGTCCCAACGAAAATTTTTTATATGTTTTAATAAACTCATTTATAGCTTTAATAAACATTAAACTGTTCTACGTATCATGACTGATTAATCTCAGTAAGTCAATTAAATTGGAATACCAAAAGATGCTTGCTAGGTTGGGCTTGGATATATATATATATATATATATATATATATATATATATATATATATATATATATATATATATATATATATATATATATATATATATATATATATATATATATATATATATATATATATATATATATATATATATATATATCCTACTTTTCACAATTCCAACTCTCGTTGGGTGATGCCCGCCTCAATTCCATCCCACCCTCTACCTTTCAATCCCCCTCACCACCGCCCTACATCCCTCCTCCCAAAATTTCCCTCACCCTATTTATCCATCCCCACTTTGGTTTACTCTCCCTCTTCCTCCCTCTCCTCGGATCTAAGTACCCTGCCCACTATCCTGTCCTCATTCAATCTGCACACATGTCCAAACCATCTTAGTACACCCTATTCTGCTCAATCCACAACAACCTTTCTCCATGTCCTCATTTCCCTTATTCTTTAGCTTCTAATCCTATCTACCCTTCTCAAACCACATATCGCTCTCAATCCCTTCATCTAAAACACATTCAGTTGTTATTAATAGTTTTATGCCTGAGCATTCATCATCCATGTTCACTCCCATACATTACAGAAGGCAAGCATATACACTCAAACATTCTTACCTTTATTTCCGTCGGATATTATCTCCTTCTTCCATACTTTCTTTAAACCCTCCATCACTTTCCTAACCTCTACCACTCTATTCTATATTTCCTTTTCCATTCCCACCTTACTTTCCACCAACATTTCTAGATATATATCTTCCACTTCCCCAAGTGATATATATATATATATATATATATATATATATATATATATATATATATATATATATATATATATATATATATATATATATATATATATATATATATATATATATATATATATATATATATATATATATATATATATATATATATATATATATATATATATATATATATATATATATATATATATATATATATATATATATATATATATATATATATATATATATATATATATATATATATATATATATATATATATATATATATATATATATATATATATATATATATATATATATATATATATATATATATATATATATATATATATATATATATCGCAAATAAGGAAATTACTTTGAATAAATTATTATTATATTATAATTATTATTATTATTATTATTATTATTATTATTTATTATTATTATTATTTTTATTATTATTATTATATTATTATTATTATTATTATTATTATTATTATTATTATTATTATTATTATTATTATTATTATTATTATTATTATTATTATTATTATTATTATTATTATTATTATATTATTATATTATATATTATCTGCTATTATTATTATTATTATTATTATTATTATTATTATTATTATTATTATTATTATTATTATTATTATTATTATTATTATTATTATTATTATTATTATTATAATGTATTTACTCATTATATTATTTTATTATTGATATTATTATTATTATTATTATTATATTATATTATATTATTATTATTATTATATTATTATTTTATTATTAAATCAAAAGCTGATATTAGTTCCTATATTAGTATTATTATTATAATTATCACTATTACTGTTACTATTATTAATTAATATTATTATTTTTTATTTGTTGTTATTGTTGTTGTTGTTTTTATTTTTACTATTATGTCATGTTAAATCCGTCTGACGGTATGCAAGTACTAGGGAGCTTCAAGAATAATTTTAAGCTTGTGATCTCTGATGAAGTCTAAACATAAATGCAAATCTGTCCAAACACTCAAAGGAAATGTGATAGTAGTAGGGTTGCCGAGTCGGTATTTTCTATTATTGTAATTTTTGCTGGCTACAATTAAGGCTGAATCATTTGAAAATATCCTGTTGGGGCTCCGTGATTTTAAACTCCCCAAGTTCCGATTTCTCCGGCTCATACTTCAATTCCAAGTCTGAAAAACTTTATTTTAAAGTAACACGAATGGTTTTGTTCGGATTCTTTGTTCGACTCCTTCGAAAGGAATTTTATGATCCGCCAAAATGTTGCAACTCCAACCAAAAATGTTTTAGCTCCGGTTCCACCAAAAACTTCTAGGCTCAGCTCCGCTCCCCAGGACGAAATGGGGGAAAAAAAGCTTAATAAAATTCAAATAGAAAATAGAAAACAATTAAGAGAAAAACTTACCTGTTAGTCGTTATTGTGATAAAAACCGTGGATCGATCTATTTGTGCTGTGAAAGTCTAAGATTCGATCCTTTGTACAGATCCAAAAAAGGAATGTCCTTGAATAGGTCAATATCCGTGTGGTCCAAGATTTAAAAAATAAAAATTCCATTCTGTAATTTTTAAATTATCATCCTTTATAAAAGTAACAATCTACATACTTCTCCACCACTCACGGGTCTGTGATGCGAGGGTGATGCCCCTCATAGACAATGGATATTCAGACAAACGTCTGTCAGCTTTTTCGCTTTGAATATGGACAATCTTTTTTCATCAGTCCAAAAACGACGTATTCAAAATCTTTTATATTCAAGTCACTTCAAAATCACTTCATATATATATATATATATATATATATATATATATATATATATATATATATATATATATATATATATATATATATATATATATATATATATATATATATATATATATATATATATATATAGGTATAATATGAACCGGTCCGGACCCCGGCCCCTGCCCCGGCCCCGGCTAATAATCAATGAAAACCGTGGTTTACCTGCCGGTCGTAAAATTGCAAATTATACTTTTTAATGGTGGATTAAATCAAACAAAAATATAAGAAAATTAAGATTTTTCTTCTCGTTTTCTCAATATTTTCTTTTTCTTTTCTGTTTCTTTTGACCGCTCCTCTTCTGCTAGTGAATGTTCATCCTTGTGTTTTGATTTTAGATGCCCCCATAAAGATTTTGTTGAAAAATTTTTAATTGGGGCATCAGGATGTCCTCTTCTAATTTCCTGACTGCAGATGTTACATTTAGCTATTTCGAGCATATCCTGAAACATTGTAAAGTACTCCAATACTGAAATAGCTGATCTTTTAACTATATTGACTGAAAGTAAAAACAAAATAATAATTTGATACATAGCAACAAAATAGCAATGATATGTATAAATACAGGTTATATTGATAATTTTATCTTACAGTTTTCAAACTTGAACTTAGGGTCTTACCTTAGTAGTAAACCTGTTGAATAACTCTTGTGAATCAGAACAAAAAATCAAGATTTTTTGTCGTTTTTTCGAACTTTTATTATACAAAATCTGTAATTTTCTGAAAAATGAATATAATCATTAATTTAACTGAATGTTGACTATTCTACTCCTTTCTTATAATTAAGACTAACTTTTTTTAACCTAAATTTTCATTGTTATTGACCTTTTTACATATTTTAAGCAGCCCCGGTCAGAGTCCCGGCCCCGGCGCAGGTCGGTCCCTATATATATATATATATATATATATATATATATATATATATATATATATATATATATATATATATATATATATATATATATATATATATATATATATATATATATATTAATTCATTTTTGTTCTGTAAAATTATTTTTCATTATTATTATTATTATTAATATTATATATTATTATTATTATTATTATTATTATTATTATTATTATTATTATTATTATTGAAAATTATTTTTAAAAATTTTTTATATATTATATATATTATAATATATATATTTATTATATATATATATATATATATATATATATATATATATATATATATATATATATATATATATATATATATATATATATATATATATATATATATATATATATATATATATATATATATATATATATATATATATATATATATATATATATATATATATATATATATATATATATATATATATATATATATATATATATATATATATATATATATATATATATATATATATATATATATATATATATATATATTATTTTTTTTTTTTTTTTTTTTTTTTTATTTTAATTTTATTTTTTATTGAATTATTATATAACTTTTGCATTTAATCTTTTTTTTTTTTTGTTTATCAAAAATATTATAATTATATTTATATCTTTATTTATTTATTTTTTTTTTTTAATTTTTTTTTTTTTTTTTTTTTTTTTTTTTAAGGTGTAATATGAAATTTATTCATATAATATATATATATATATATATATATATATATATATATATATATATATATATATATATATATATATATATATATATATATATATATATATATATATATATATATATATATATATATATATATATATATATATATATATATATATATATATATATATATATATATATATATATATATATATATATATATATATATATATATATATATATATATATATATATATATATATATATATATATATATATATATATATATATATATATATATATATATATATATATATATATATATATATATATATATATATATATATATATATATATATATATATATATATATATATATATATATATATATATATTATATATATATATATATATATATATATATATATATATATATATATATATATATATATATATATATATATATATATATATATATATATATATACGTGTGTGGGATGCCTGATGACCCAAATATGAAATTTTTGAAACCTGCTCATATAATCGCTGATTTTCATGAATAAAAATAATTTTTAAAAAATATACATATTTAAACTTTGTTTAAAAAAATGTTTTTATACTTTTGTGGTACCTACCACTTTGATCAGTAATCACTAATAACGAAATGTAGATAAGGAAAATGAGGTTTCGAACGCTCTACTTGGATGAAAAATTAATACCCAATCTATCATGGATCCCACCAACTGATTCCATAAGGGAAACAAAGAGAGCGAGTCCTTTCATTTATGGACTTTATTAAAGTCAATTCCTATTTTAAAATCAGAATCTTTTAACATTTACACCCTAAAATATATTGCATACACCTCATTATTTAATTTATTGATAAGTACTCACTGGGGACACTGCTGAAGGGCGAACTAAATAGTACAAAGTTAGTTCTCTCAATGTTGGATATTTACCCTCAATTATCTACCACCATTATTCTCAGCGATGGTTCTTAAAAGCATTTTCGAAGACTCTTCAGGATCAGCTATAATTTATTAAATTGAAAGGAATTCAATAATTTTGCTTTCCACAATTGCCTTCGATAAGGTGGAAATTATTAATTGGATCCAGCAAAGTTAAAGTTTCACATCAGGTTCTCTTCTACTGTTTCTTTAGTTTGATTATTATATTGCAATGAATCATATGTACAAAACATTATCATTCCATTTTTATCATTTTTTTTTTTTTTTTTTTTTTTTGCTTGGGAAAAATTTTGAGTCCTAAATGTAGTTCATAAGAGTTTTGTAGAAAAATTAATGTTCAGATCAAATCATAGGTCGGCATGTCGAGATAAATAGCGCAGAAGGAGTACAAAAGCAAGAAAAAACAAAAATAGAAAAAGAATTAAGTATATATAAAGAGTAAGTTAGTGTTTAAAGCTGTGGTCGAAAACATAGATACAGAAAGATTAAGACTGTGTAGAAAGACAAGTCAAATGAGCCATCTTCAGAGGAAGAGGCACGTGACCTGTGAGGTCAGGAGAGTGATTAGAATAGATAGAATAAGGAGAGCAATGAGGCAGTTCGGTGAAAAGAAAGAGACTGATGAGAGTCAGTAGTGCGCGAGAGTTAAGATGTCGAAAAACCAGTCAAGAATCTATCCTATCAAGAAGGGTTGTATGTGTGTGTGTGTGTGTGTGTGTGTGTGTGTGTGTGTGTGTGTGTGTGTCTTGACCTCTGCCGAAACTCTGAAACTTACTTACCA
>SEYY01022163.1:7500-22500 GCA_009176605.1 Armadillidium nasatum | reverse complement strand
GCATAGCTGTTAAGTCAGGGGTCTGAGAGTTGGACAGAAAAAGGATGAGACTGTGTAGAAAGGGGTGTCGCAAAAGCTCTTCTCAATAGAGGGGGTATGCCACGAGAGTTCAAAAGAGCAGTGTCCATTCTAATAGCGATAGTATAAAGAGAGAGAGAGTGTGTAGCAACAACTCGATGGGCAGAAAGAGATTGGAGAGAGTTAGTAAGAGCGGGAGAGTTGATGAGACGAAAGCCCTAGACTCCACCTTCTCAAGGAGAGGTGTATGAGGGGAACAACTCTAGATGTGTGAAGCATACTCCATACAGGGTCGAACAACACCCCTTTAAAGAGCAAGCAATTGAGGTGGTGTGAAGAAGTTCTGAAGGCGCCAAAGAATACCCAATCACTTAGAAACTTTGCTTAGAAAAAGTAGTAATATGATCTTTTCAAGAATGATTACGAGAAGATACACCGAGAATATTAAGAACAGAAGAAGGTTTGAGTTGTGTGTTTTCGAAGATGTAGTTATGTGGATTATATATATATATATATATATATATATATATATATATATATATATATATATATATATATATATATATATATATATATATATATATATATATATATATATATATATATATATATATATATATATATATATATATATATATATATATATATATATATATATATATAAAAGATGGTCACAAAAATCAGTATTCGAATTTTTTCGGGGGGAACCCCCTTAAAGATGTCAATCGGATAAAAATGACATTGACTAAGTTTCAACTTTATTGGATAGCAATAACTTGTGCCTCATTGTGGTCAAAGTTTTGAAAAACTGAGATTTTTTTTTAAAGAAAAATCGCAGTTTTTTCTTCATAAAATAGAACCCTTTCGTCCTGGAAACTTGATTCTTATTTCATTTCATAGGAAATGTTGTTGTCTTGAAGTTTCACTCGCACTTCTTTTTTGTTAAAACTTTTAGATTTGAAGACACCCTTCATTTTCTAAGACCAGACCTGATCAGAATTCTCAAAAGTGACCCTTTATGCAAATGCTTAAAAACATTGCAACACTCAATTACATTTGCTTTCCAGATTTACCTTTTTTAATTTTCATTTTGTACATTAAAAAAAAAAAAGGTTTAGTTAAAAGTTTTTTCAAAAGTAAGTGTAGTAAAAGCCAAATTGAAATAAATGAATTAGGAGAAAAAATGAGCAAAGAGGGTATAAAAATGAAAACAAATAATGTTCAAGTACATTTTATTACTCCAAGTTGCTTTATTAAAAAAATGAAGCCTTATAATGCAAGAAATGATAAATATTGATTATTATTTACAATTGATGATGGCTTAGATAATGTGGGTTATGAAAAGTCAGGAAAATTTTCCTACATTCAGATACAATTTGTAACAGAAACTTCCATTGTTCTTCGTCTTTCTCCAAACGGGAATCGATGTTTACAAACTTCGATAGATGAAAGGTATATATATATATATATATATATATATATATATATATATATATATATATATATATATATATATATATATATATATATATATATATATATATTATATATACGAAAATATCCAAAGTCATTTCTAATTAAGCAATTTCGACAATATATTCGTTTTATTTGCATTTCCAGAATACATTTACTTACTAGATTAAGTGAAATGTATTATTATTATTATTATTATTATTATTATTATTATTATTATTATTATTATTATTATTATTATTATTATTATTATTATTATTATTATTATTATTATTATTATTATTATCTGCTATCTATATATATATATATATATATATATATATATATATATATATATATATATATATATATATATATATATATATATATATATATATATATATATATATATATATATATATATATATATATATATATATATATATATATATATATATATATATATATATATATATATATATATATATATATATATATATATATATATATATATATATATATATATATATATATATATATATATATATATATATATATATATATATATATATATATATATATATATATATATATATATATATATATATATATATATATATATAATATATATATATATATATATATATATATATATATATATATATAATAATAATAATAATAATAATAATAATAATAATAATAATAATAATAATAAACTTTCTTTTTTTCTTGTGTTTTTGATTTTTATTTTAATAAACACAAACTGTTAATATTTCTAATATCCCCGAAACCAAATAAAAAAAAATAAAGAAAAAATTAAAAATTATAATAATAAATAAAAATTATCCTTGACTCCAACAATCCTTACTGAATAACTAGGAGAATCAACACAAAAATTAGCAATTAAAAAAAAAAAAGAAACAAAAAATTGGGGTTAAATTATAATTAATTAAATAGAAAACATTTCGTGCAAGTTAAATCTGTCTTTTATTTTTTTAATTTATTGTTTTAAGACAAAAAAAAAGGTTGCTTCAATGTCACTTCAAATAAAATGGATATTATAAATGTTTATTTGTCAGTTAAAATATCTGTTGCGTAATTAATAATGATATATTGCATCAATAAAATAGTTACGAAATATTTTTCAATATATATATATATATATATATATATATATATATATATATATATATATATATATATATATATATATATATATATATATATATATATATATATATATATATATATATATATATATATATATATATATATATATATATATATATATATATATATTTGTTTTTTTTTTTCTGTTGGAAATTCCGGAGGCCTAATAATTCCCACCAGAGTTGTGGAATTGTCAAAAATCTGGTCGCTAATGGCCGACGTAATACGATACACTGCATTTAAAAGTGTGCATGTCTAAGGAGGTTGGGAAAACAGATAAAGGGAGTGTGTTCTAGACTTTGCCAGTATAATACATGTAAGATTGAGCATAGCGGTTAAGTCTGGGGACTGAGAGTTGGACAGAGAAAGGATGAGACTGTGTAGATAAACGAGTCGCACGAACTTTCTCAATGGAGGAGGTATGCGACGGGAAAATTCAGAAGAGAAGTGTCCATTGTATTAGCGGTAGTTTACTTGAGAGTGACGCAACTGTTCCACTGAGATTGGAAAGAGTTAGTAAGAGTAAAAGAGTTTATAAGACGAAAGTCCTAACCTTCACCTTTTCGAGAAGATTAGTATGTGTGGAACCACCCCAGATTTGTGAAGCATACTCTGTACAGGGGTGAACAACACCCCTATAAAGAGCAAGCAATTGGGGTGGCGTTAAAAAATCACGAAGGTGCCTCAGAACACGGGTCAATCTCTTAGAAGCTTGTTTAGAAAGAGAAGTAATGTGATCCTTCCAAGAAAAATCACGAGGAAAAGAAACACGGAGAATATTGAGGACAGATGAAGGTTTGAGTTGAGTGTTTTTGAAGAAGATGTCATATTTGTATGGAAGATTGTGTCGAGTAGAGAGATGGAGGAATTGAGTTTTTGAGGCATTGAAAACGACCATGTTTTCCCTGCCCCAATTCTGAAGTACGAGAATGATCAGAGGTCAGTTACTTCAAGGCCACCCTTCTTGCATTAATTAACTATTGTTTTAAATAAATATTAACTGTTGTTAATTAATGCAATGCAGTCTTTCAAACTGAAAAGAGAAAAAAAGGGTGGAGTCATCTGCATGGGAGTGAATAGGAGACGTAGTAATAGAAAGAAGGCCATTGATGAAAATTAGAAAAAGAGTTGGGGATAGGACAGATCCTTGAGGAACACCACTATTAAAAGTTTTAAAGGAGGAGCGGTGGTCGTCTACAACAGCTGCAATAGAACGACCAGAAAGGATATTATAGAGAAGGTCACAGAGAGAAGGATAGATTCCGAAAGAGGGAAGTTTGGAAATCAGAGCTTTGTGCCAGACCCTATTGAAAGCTTTCTATATGTCTAACGCCACAGCGAAAGACTTACCGAAACCCCGAAGAGCGGAGGACCAAGAGTTAGAAAGAAGGAAATGGAGATCACCTGTAGAGCGTTCTTTACGAAAAACATACTGGCGATCAGAGATAAGATTAGAAGAATTTAGGTGTTTCCAAATCTTACTTTTAAGGATAGGTTCAAAAATTTTAGAGAGAATGGAGGTTAAAGAAATAGGGCGATATTTAGAGGGTTGATAAGGGTCTCCCTTCTCAGCACAAGCTGAATGAGTGCACGTTTCCGGCAAGAAAGGAAGGCTGAAATAGAAAGACAGAGACGAAATAGTTTTCCAAGGCAGGGTGGAAGCTAAGGAGAACAAGTTTTGGGCAATCAGAAGAAACTAGAGGATTGAAAGTGGAAGAAGCAAATTTAGAGTTGACTTTTCTTTCAATATATATATATATATATATATATATATATATATATATATATATATATATATATATATATATATATATATATATATATATATATATATATATATATATATATATATATATATATATATATATATTTGAGCGAAAGTGTGCAAGTTTATGGAAGTTGGTAAAATAAAAAAGGAAGTGTAGTCCAGACTCCACCAGTGAAGTACTTGTAAGACTGAGTATGACGGTTTGGTTTTGAGTCAGAGAGTTGGACAGAGGAAGAAGATGAGTTATGTATTAAGGCTTGTAGTACGAACTCTTCTCAATAGAGAGGCATTCGACTGGAGAGTTTAGAAGACCAGTGACTGTTATAAAAAACGATATCATAGATAGAGTGACGCAATAATTCAAAATCCTGAAGAAAGTAGTGAAAGCTGATAAGACGGAAAATTTAGATTCTAACTTTTCAAAGAGAGGTATGCGTGAGGCATTCTCCATACAATAGCGAACAACACTATTATAAAGAAGATTGTTTAGAAATTGAAAAAATGTGATCCTTATATGAAAGGCCATGAGATAAAGAAACTCGAAGTTTTAAAGACATACGAAAATGCTAGTTACACGTTTTCAAAGAAGTTATTATTATTGGAAATTCGAAAAAGATCAGAATGTTAGTTGCTTCAAATCGGCTCACCGGTCATCTATTAATTGTTGTTTAGTCTGGTATCTTTCAAAATAAAAAGTGTAATGAAGGTTGGAGTCATCGTCATAGGAGTGTATAGGTGATATAGTAGCAAATAATAGATTATTAATTCAAAGTAGAAAAAGGGTTGTAGGTAAAAAAAAAAGCTGATGAACACCTCGATTAATAGTTTTACAGGATGAACTGTGGAAGGGAATCAGAGAGGATGCCAAAGAGAAAAGGATAGATATCGAAAGAGAAATGTTAAAAAAATCTATGCTTTGTAACGTCCGGAAATGCCGAAGAGCAGAAGACCAAGAATCAGAGAGAAGAGAAAGAAAACCACCAATAGGATGGTTCTTTTTTAAAAACACACTGATGATAAGAGATAAGTCTAGAACAATTGAGAAATTTCCAGTTCTTAAGGATATAGTTTAAATATTTCGAATGAACCCAGGCTAAAAGGATAGAACGATAGTTGGAAGTTTAGAGGCATTGTCCTTCTTTGGGACAGGGTGAATGAGTGAAGGTTTCCAGCAGAATTGGAAAATTGAACTGAAGAGACGGCGACATAATAGTTCATTTTGGAAGCACAAGCTATAGAACCACAGTAGGAAATAACCTTTTTAGTGTTAAGCTAAAAGATACCAGAAATGACATCTTCAGAAGGAATGTCTATTAGAAAAATAAGTTGGAAGGAAAAGTGGAGTAGTAAGAATACCTCTTGTTTGAATCGCCTAACGTGAAATTAGAGAAGAATTCAATTTTAGAAAATGGTAAAACGGCAGGAGTGCCTTCGGAAGATTTTCGATAAGGCAAAATGCCGGATAGAGCATAAAGGAAAGGAACCAGAAATATCATTTCATTTTCTACCAAGAAAAAAGTTTTTAGTATAATGTAGAATAGATTTTACATTACTTCGTGGTGAAATATAAATTATATTAGTTTCTGGAGTTTGATGAGGACTGTAATTTCTGAAGGCAGCTTCAATGCGGAGAGTAGAACGAGAACATGCAGAGTTAAATCATGGATTGTTATTTTAGTAAAAGGCAAAGAAAATGGAATGTGCTCCTCTATGCCATAGTGAATCACATCGATTATGCGTTTTACTCACACCACGGAACCCCTCCCACGAAAGCAATATTAATTCCAAGGTAAATTAAAGAAGTACGAATGCAAGACCGACCAATTTGCAGCTCTGAAATTCCAAAAACTTTTCTCGCCGAACACTGGATGTTTCTCATGCGAAAACTTGAAGAAATAGAAGAAACAGAGATAAGGTGATCAGAAGAACACAGAGACGTAAAGAATTTAAAAGTAAACGGAGAAGTATTATAAATTAAAGGAAAGTGAAGAATGTTGGGTTCATCTCCAAAAAGATTAGAGATACGGAAAGGGAGCTGCAACATGTTATAGAAATGGAAGTCAAGTTCACCGACTAGATTTTGAGAATTAGAAGAAAACTATTAACTGTGGTGAACGTTGGATTTATATAAGATGATGATTTCAAAGAAAAGAGAAGAAAGATTGGGGCTCTATTTTGGAGTTTAGATAAAAATGTAGAGGATAACCTTAGACTGATAGAAATGGGGAAACTACATGGAGAAAATTTTGGAAAATTCCAAACTAGAACACGAAAACAAAATCTTTGCTGATTAGAAATGCTCAAATTTTTAGTGTATGTTAAAGAAATTAACAAGGGGGATATTCGGAAAAAAAACCCATCCTGGTCTCTCCGAGACTACATTTATATGAGCCATTTTGAATAATTTTTTGTTTAAAAAAAAAAAAAAACATTGTAAATGTGTAATAATGTTTGTGGTATGTAAATAAAAGTGCCTGTTTCTCAAATCAAATTTTTATGATTGGTTTTAACATGGAAAAGTAGATATATCTTTCGTAAGCTTATGCTTTATTATTTTATGTAAACTTTTTGATTTTATTTTATTGAAAATTAACATTTGTAAATAAGTTCACAGTTATTAAGATATATATATATATATATATATATATATATATATATATATATATATATATATATATATATATATATATATATATATATATATATATATATATATATATATATATATATATATATATATATATATATATATATATATATATATATATATATATATATATATATATATATATATATATATATATATATATATATATATTCCTAAGTTAATAAAAACTTTAGTTGGAATAATACCTTTTAACTCATGATAAAAAATATATAATAGTTTACATTAAAAAATATTCTATGAAGAAGAAAATATTTTAAATAATGGGAGACTTAAATAATTTTATTATTCCTTCGAAATAATTGAAATTTATATAAATGGACAAAATAAATAGATTCAAAAATAGGTTCCATTGATAGAATATATTGCGGAAACAGAGCGTAATCAAATTGGGCACACCTACACCATATGCAATATATAAATCTCTCTACCAAAATTTTAAATTCCTTATATCAAAACAATCAATACGACAATGGGCGTAATTAGAATATTTTTGTCAATGAAATGAAAGTTCAAATTTTTTAAACATATATATATATATATATATATATATATATATATATATATATATATATATATATATATATATATATATATATATATATATATATATATATTAGAATTATAGATAATATTAATTGCAAAAATATATTGTTGCAAATGGTGGAGTGAAGAACTAAATGCTATTTTTACTCATATAATGAATAAAAAAGATTCCTCAGGAAGATATTTGTCTGTTAATAGTCATGCAACATGGGAGAAATGCAAAACTTTGCAAAATAAAGTTTAAGATCAGAATAAAAGCTGCAAAGAGAAATGTGTACGAAAGGTTGAGTGGAAAAATTACTGTAAGAAATTAACTATTCTTAAAAAAATAAGCTATTCTAAAGAGTTTATATGGACTAAAGACTTTGTATGATGATGTAGTTCAGGGTGATTTAAAGGTAGAGGAAAGATAGAGGGAACATTTTAAGGAATTATTAAATGCAGGAAAAGTAGAAGAGTAGGATGAAAAACAACAAGTTAGATTAGAAAATAATATTAGGGCGAAGATTAGCTAGGAGGAAGAATGTGGGACATATAACAATGAAGGATATTGTGAATGCCTTGAAGAAAATGTAAAGAGGAAATTCTTCTGCCTTCAGTGTCATGCAAGTAGAAATGTAAAAAAAAGGTGGTAATAGTAGGACAACTCCACTATAGTTGTGGGAGTGGGTAATAGATTTATCTAATGTTTGCTGGGAAAGAGGCTAAGTACAATTAGATTGGCAAGCCTCATCTATTATTCCAGCTTATAAAGACAAGGGAGACTAAAAGAAATGCTCTAAATACAGAGGAATAAGTTTATCAAGTAGAGTTGGTAAAATATATTGGCAAACGTTAATAGAAAAAGTTAAAAGTAACACGAATGAACAAATCGAGGAAGAACAGTGTGGTTTTACTTAATGTCGAAGATGTGGATCAGGAGCTTGCCTTGAAATGTAGACAGGGATAATTTTTGAAAAGAGAAAATATTTTTGTTTTCTTTTCTGATTTAGAAAAGCATATGACAGAGTTCAAAGAGGGAAGTTTTGGAAAATTTTGAAAGGTTATAGAGTAAATAGAATATTGTTATATACTATTAAAGTATTTTTAAGGAATAGTAGAGTATGCGTTAGGATTAAGAGAAGGGAAAGGAATTTGCTTAAAGTAGGAGTAAGTCTAAGAAAAGGTTGTGTTGTCTCCATGGTTATTTAATATTTTTATAGATAGTTTGGTTGAGGGTATATTTAGAAGATCATATAGGAAAGAAGTTATGCATTGCAAGAGGGTAATCGGGAGATTAGTACTCTACTATTTGCCGACGATAGATTGTTGGTAGTTGATTCAAAATCTTCTGAAAGTAAAGTTATGAAACTTAGTGCATAGCAAAAAGAAGAAGATCAGATTGATTTCGAAAGCAAATAGGTAGATGGTGAAAATATTGCTGAGATTTGTGTTTTCCAAAAAAAATTTATGTTATTATGAAAGAAGGATTTTTATGTTGTCAACAAGGAAGACAAACGTGTCTTCAAATGAAACTGGAAAAAATAGCATGTATAACTAGGGGCGGCCAGGAGGGCCTGACTCCCCCAGACTGCTGACTGCCCCCGACACCCTTCAGAATTTTCAGTCAGTAAAATTCAAAATTTAAGGATTTTCGAATATATATATATATATATATATATATATATATATATATATATATATATATATATATATATATATATATATATATATATATATATATATATATATATATATATATATATATATATATATATATATATATATCAGAAAATACTTGAAATTTTGAATTTTATTAACTGAAAATTCTAGAGGAGGAAGGAGGTGGGGCAGTCGGCCTATATATATATATATATATATATATATATATATATATATATATATATATATATATATATATATATATAGGTATATATATATATATATATATATATATATATATGGGATATATATACTATATATATATATATATCACACCGTATTCCGCATAATGCAGGGTGGCGTCAACTGCAGGAAAATTCCTGCAGTCGTACATGGGAAGACAAAAAAAAAAAAAACTGGTTAAAAGGAATCCCAGACCCTAGAACCATTCGAAGAACTATTCTTCATGATCCAGCCTTGTCGCCCAATCCAATCTCGTGTTTTAAATTTTAAATTCGTAATGCTAATGTTGATTTTTTGCTAAATTTTCACTTAGGCCGAAAGTATGTTATTTGAAAGTTTTGTTGCTCTTCCACAAAATTTTGATAAATAATTTAAAAATATTAAATTTTGTTTATTAAAATTTTTAAAAAAAAATAAAAAAAAAAAAAAATTTTAAAAATAAATTAAAAAAAAAAAAAAAAAATAATTTCCTTTTCAGTATAATTCTACAGCGTACTTTAAACAATCCTTCCACTTTTCTTCTCCTCTTCTCTTCTCTTCTCTTCTCTACTCTACTCTTCTTTTCTCTTCACTTTTCTTCTCTACTCTTCTCTTCTCTTCTCTCTCTTCCATCTGATTCTTCTATCTTTTCTTTTCCCTTCTGGTTTAAGCACCTCCACTCACGACGACAGCCAGATCATATATATATATATATATATATATATATATATATATATATATATATATATATATATATATATATATATATATATATATATATATATATATATATATATATATATATATATATATATATATATATATATATATATATATATATATATATTATACTGTTTCCTTCATCAATGTCTGAACCTTTCGATTTAATTTCGAATCTGTTTAATACCACCTCTCACCCTAATTTTTGCTCTTGTCTGAGACACCATGTGTCTAATTATTCATTCGATAACTCTTTTAATATATAACAATAACTTAATCTGTAATTTTCTGATTGGAGATCTTTGCGTCGCTTCTGCTCTAAGAATAAGCACAAACCCAGCATATATTAATGACTTCCTACTTTTGACTCTGAAGATGCTTCAGTTTCTGTCGATATGGTGGGGCCCGGAATCGTTGATGGGGTGTACTGGTTCATTTCTTCTCATATAATGCTAAATCTTTCTCTCCTCATAATCCATGGTTTGATCGTTTGTTCTCTCGCCATTCGGGCTTGTAACAACACGTTTCGGGAATGGAAAAGTTCTTGTTCTCCTATCACTCTCGTTCATCTTTCTTTAGCTCGAGATCGCCCGCAGAGATGTTATTCGACGAGGAAAGCTGACACACACCAAACGAAACTGCCTTAATCTTCTAAGTTCTCCTTTAGATAAATCCCTCTGATCTCTTGCTAAAAACACCTCTAACATCTACTGTAAATCGGCCTTTAATAATCGTTTTCGCTTTGATTTTCTGTTGCCAATGTCTGCTTTTTGACCTCTTTTTTTTCCTTTAATCCAACCTTAAATGACTCAGACAATTCTCCTCCTCCTCTTCCATTTCCTCTTAGCTGTCCCATTCCTTTACCTGTGATTACATTTAATCAGGTACATGGTTTTCTGAAATCTTTGAGCGTAACGAAGGAAATCTGCCAGGACGGCATTCCTCTTCGAAATTTGAGGGAGGTTCAACTGTTCACTCGCTATGCCTCAATGCTAATACTTTCCCTCTCTGATTCTTCTAACTATAGCTCTATAGATCTCACTTGCTTTCTGTCAACAATCTTTGAAACCATTCTCAACTCTTATTTCTTGGATCATGCTTAGTCTCTTTCCCTTCTTTCCGATCATTATCATTGGCTTTCGGTACTGGAGTTCCACTAGTGATAAACTTTCCTACCTCAAAGATTTATATTTTGCCCTTAGTGATCTGGAGAATCTTGTTTGGAAACGCTTGATATATCCAAGACTTTTGTCTAGTTGTGACATGTGTATCTGCTTGACAAGTTCCCATGTTTTGGGTTTCCTCCTCATTGCTTACTTATGTCTAGCTTCCTTTCTAATAGTTACAAATCAGCTATTCCCTATTTCTTTCCTGTCAATAGTGATGTTCCACAGGATTTTGTCTGAATCTCCTGCTCTATTCTTATTTACCATTAATGATTTACGTTGCTGAACTAACTATCCATTCACATGCTGATAATATGGGGTACTGCTTTCAAATTTACAATGGCTCGGGTTTCACCCATATTTTTGATATGGTCAAGTCAAAGGGAAATAGATTTATAAATTGATTCGTACTTTCCAATTCACATGACCCTTTATCTTTTCGACTTGGCGTTATTGTTTTGTCTCTTTTCAGCGGGGTCCTGGTTGCACAAAGGGTGCAGTGTCTGCACATGATTTTGAGTGGACATTGCCAACTGATTCAGGCCTTTTCGTTGTGGTACTTCCTTTTTGTCCAGCCACCAGTTTTGGGAATTCTCTTTATTATTATTATTATTATTATTATTATTATTATTATTATTATTATTATTATTATTATTATTATTATTATTATTATTATTATTATTATTATTTATTATTATTATTTATTATTTATTATTATTTATTTATTATTATTATTATTATTATTATTATTATTATTATTATTATTATTATTATTATTATTATTATTATTATTATTATTATTATTATTATTATTATTATTATTATTATTATTATTATTATTATTACTGTTGTTGTTGTTGTTGTTGTTGTTGTTGTTGTTGTTGTTATTTTTCTTATTATTAAATAATCTGTTTCAATCGGAAACTTTTATACTAAGCAAATGATTTATTTTTACTTTGTTTTTATTTAATTATACATATTCTAACATTATTGTAAAATATAAAGCACAAACTTATTAATGAATATAGATTTAACATATTTAAATTTTCATTGTGAAAAATCATAATATTTTAGAGTACCCTTAAATTTAGTTTTCTTATAAGAAGTTAAATAGAAAATTAAAAATTTTCTGAGTAACTAATAAATTTTTTAATTATTTTTAATTTTTTGTTCGGAATTTGTACTTACAAAGGAGTTTATTCACAGACTACTTATATAAACAATGGTTTATTTGTATATTGTATTGTATATTGTAGACAATGGTTTATTTTATATGAAATTTTTTTTATTTAGACAAATGGGATTTAAGAGGATTATGGACCTCAATAACCCTTTATATAGTTTTCCGAAGTCTTCCGATTTAAAGTATACAATGAATAAATCCACATTCATCATGCATTAGCCAAAAGTAGCCCACTGATTTATTAATATTTTTATGTCTAATTCTCTCTCTCTCTCTCTCTCTATATATATATATATATATATATATATATATATATATATATATATATATATATATATATATATATATATAATATATATATATATATATATATATATATATATATATATTATATATATATATATTGATTCTCTTTAAGATGATTTGCTTCTCATGTCTATCATTATTCCCAAAAAATTATACCCAACGAATAGTGAATAAATAGTTTAACAATAATTTTAATAGTAGTAATATTAATATTAATAGAAATTGGTAATTTGAGGAACGATAAAAATTTTGGTTTCCAAAAGCAAAACATCAAATTTTACCGACTCTTAGTTTTCTGGACTCCTGAATGTTTTTGCCACAGAAGAGGTTTCACCATATGACAATAATTAGAGGTATTTGTTGTTATGCTACGACCTTTTAAAACAGTTTGAATATTAAACAATTTAATAATGTGATTTCGGATTTTACTTATATTAAGGGTTTCAATCTTTTTTAGTCCATTCCTACTTTTTATACTATTTTATGAGGCACGTCTATACAATGCAAAAATTGTTCTAACGAATCGTTGGGAGAAGTGGCAAAAATGTCACAGTAAGATTTTTAATAGAGAAAAGACATGTTAAGCTTTTTATAGTCGCTCACCGATTTATTTTCAAATAAAGAGATAACTGAAAAAATTTGTTGTGATATTTATTCCATTTGCCCCAAGGATACGTTAGGACAATTTTTGCTGTGGACTTACAGTTACACACACACACGCACGCACACACACACACACACACACACACATATATATATATATATATATATATATATATATATATATATATATATATATATATATATATATATTATATATATTATATATATATATATATATATATATATATATATATATATATATATATATATATATATATATATTATATATATATATATATATATATATATATATATATATATATATATATATATATATATATATATATATATATACTGTGATTTTATCTTTTCGATTAACTTCAATGTTGTTTTCTAATTATATTTTATCTTTATTGCAGAAATTTTTAATAAAATCATTACTTTTTGTGCAAAGAAATAATATTAGAGGGATGTCACGACTCCCCAAGGAGAGAACCTCTGACTTATATATATATATATATATATATATATATATATATATATATATATATATATATATAATATATATATTATATATATATATATATATATATTATATTATAGTAATGGAAATTCCATTATGCACCCACACAGCAAATTATTTTTTGCAATAAAATATTTGACATTAAATTTTTTGCCCCAACTTTATTATATCAGTAATTATATAAGATTATTTAACTGTTGTGACCTTAGCCTATAAATCAAAGATCAATTTACTTGATGCCTTCAACTGAAAAAGACCAAAGGCTGAGCCCAAAGATTTTTCAAACAAAAATATGAACTTTCTTACTGGATATTTTTTTACACTCCTCTATATATATATATATATATATATATATATATATATATATATATATATATATATATATATATATATATATATATATATATATATATATATATATATATATATATATATATATATATATATATATATATATATATATATATATATATATATATATATATATATATATATATATATATATATATATATATATATATATATATATATATATATATATATATATATATATATATATATATATATATATATATATATATATATATATACCTTGAAGCAAGTAAAAAAAATATATTTTGAAAACAACAAATTAGAAAATTCTTTTATTAAAGAAGAAACAGTTAAGAATAAGTAAGAAGAAAAGGGAAAGATTTAAAATGTTGCACAATCATGACAGTATTAATCTAAAGAACCATCAACAAGACCAACATATTTAAATTAAATGAAAATATATATTTCAACAGACTCAAAACATAAACCAATGACTGGATACTTAAAAAAGGAAGAAGTAATAATGATTTCCTTTCAACAAAACCAACAATTATGTTAAAAAGTAATAATTATAATAATGATAATAATAAATAATAATAATAATAATAATAATAATAATAATAATTATAATAATAATAATTATAATAATAATAATAATAATAGTAAAAACAATATAACAATAATAATAATAATAATAATAATAAT
>SEYY01022163.1:0-5000 GCA_009176605.1 Armadillidium nasatum | reverse complement strand
TATATATATATATATATATATATATATATATATATATTCTACACAGTCTCATCCTTTCTCTGTCCAAATCTCTGACCCCAGACTCAACCGCTATGCTCTGTCCTACATGTACTCTACCGGTAAAGTCTGGAACACACTCCCTTCTTCTATTTTTCCAACTTCCTATGACTTACACACCTTCAAACGTCGTGTATCAGGTCACGTCGGCCTTTAATTTGACCATTCTTCCGTTTTTCCCCTTAACTCTGGTGGAATCGTAGTAGGCCTCTGGCCTTTGCCCACCAGAGGTGATAAAAATATAAATATATATATATATATATATATATATATATATATATATATATATATATATATATATATATATATATATATATATATATATATATATATATATATATATATATATATATATATATATATATATATATATATATATATATATATATATATATATATATATATATATATATATATATATATATATATATATATATATATATATATATATATATATATATATATATATATATATATATATATATATATATATATATATTTTTATTTTTTTTTTTTTTTATGTCTCCTCCGGTGGGCAAAGGCCCAAGGCCTACCAATATCCACCGGAGTTGGGAAGCAATCAGATTCGGGGTCGCTAATGGCCGACGTGACCCGATACACGGCGTTTAAAAGTGTGCAAGTCAAAGGAAGTTGGGAAAACAGATAAAGGGAGTGTGTTCCAGACTTTACCAGTAGAGTACATGTAAGATTGAGCATAGCGGTTAAGTCTGGGGTCGGAGAGTTGGACAGAGAAAGGATGAGACTGTGTAGAAAGACGTGTCTCACGAGCCCTTCTCAGTGGAGGAGGTATGCGACGTGAGAGTTCAGAAGAGCAATGTCCGTTGTAATAGCGATAGTATAGAGAGAGTGACGCAACAATTCGACGGGAAGAAAGAGATTGGAGAGAGTTAGTAAGAGCAGGAGAGTTGATAAGACGAAAAGCCCTAGACTCCACCTTTTCAAGATGAGCTGTATGTGTGGACCCACCCCAGATATGCGAGGCGTACTCCATACAGGGGCGAACAACACCCCTATACAGAGCAAGCAACTGGGGTGGCGTAAAAAAACTACGAAGGCGCCACAGAACACCCAACCTCTTAGAAGCTTGTTTAGAGAGAGAAATAATGTGATCTTTCCAAGAAAGATCACGAGAAAAAGAAACACCGAGAATATTGAGAACATATGAAGGTTTGAGTTGAGTGTTTTCGAAGAAGATGTCATAGTTGTGTGGAAGATTGTGTCGAGTAGAAAGATGGAGGAATTGAGTTTTTGAGGCATTGAAAACGACCATGTTTTCTCTGCCCCAATTTGAAATGAGAGATAGATCAGAGGTCAGTTGCTCCAAGGCAATCCTTCTTGCGTCTAATAACTGCTGTTGGGAGGGACGTCTTTCAAATTGAAAGGAATAATGAAGGGTGGAGTCATCGGCATAGGAGTGTATAGGAGACGAAGTAATAGAGAGAAGATCATTGATGAAAATTAGAATAAGAGTTGGAGAAAGGACAGATCCTTGAGGAACACCACTATTTATAGATTTATAGGAGGAATGGTGGCCGTCTACAACAGCTGCTATAGAACGACCAGAAAGGAAATTAGATAGGAGGTCACAGAGAGAAGGATAGATTCCGAAAGAGGGAAGTTTAGAAATAAAAGCTTTGTGCCAGACTCTATCGAAAGCTTTCGATATGTCTAGTGCCACAGCGAAAGATTCACCGAAACCCCGAAGAGCGGAGGACCAAGAGTCAGAAGTAGGGAAAGAAGATCACCAGTAGAACGTCCTTTACGAAAGCCATACTGGCGATCAGAGATAAGATTGGAAGAATTGAGATGTTTCTAAATCTTCCTGTTAAGGATAGATTCGAAAACTTTAGAAAGAACGGAGGTTAAAGAAATTGGACGATAGTTAGAGGGTTGAGAAGGGTCCCCCTTCTTCGGTACAGGTTGAATGAGAGCACGTTTCCAACAAGAAGGGAAGGTTGAAGTAGAAAGGCAAAGACGAAATAGTTTACCAAGGCAGGGTGCAAGCTCAGAAGCACAAGTTTTGAGAACCGCAGGAGGAATACCATCAGGACCATACGCCTTCTTAGTGTTAAGCTCAGAGAGAGCAGAAATGACATCTTTAGAAGAAATTACAATGTTAGGCATAAATGAGTTGGAGGGGGTTGTAGGAGGAGGAATAGCTCCGGAATCGTCCAAGGTAGAGTTAGAGGCAAAGTTTGGGCGAAGAGTTCAGCTTTAGTAGAAGGTAAAATGGCAGTTGTGCCATCAGAAGATACTAGAGGAGGGAAAGAGGAAGAAGCAAAGTTAGAGTTGACATTTTTTGCAAAATGCCAGAAAGGGCGAGATGAAGAAGAACCAGAAAGATTATTGCATTTGCGGCGGAGAAAAGAGTTTTTGGTATCTCGAAGAATAGATTTTGCACGATTCCGGGATGAAATATAAGTAGCATGAGTTTCAGGAGTTTGAAGACGACGGTAATCTCTGAAGGCAGTATCCCTGCGGCGGATAGCACGAGAACAAGCAGAGTTAAACCAAGGTTTGTTAGGTTTAGTAGAAGGGAAAGAATATGGAATGTACGCTTCCATGCCAGAGAGAATCACCTCGGTTATACGCTCGGCACACTCCGAGGGACCCCTCCCACGAAAGCATTAATCATTCCATGGGAAATCAGAGAAGTACAACCGCAAGTCTGACCAGTTAGCAGCACCGAAGTGCCACAGACGTCTCCTCGCCGAAGGCGGGGGCCGTTCTTGCGGAAGACTTGAAGAGACAGAACAAGATACGGAGATAAGAAGGTGATCGGATGAACCCAGAGGAGGAAAGAGTTTAACAGTATAAGGAGAAGGATTAGAGGTTAAGAAAAGATCAAGTATGTTGGGTTCATCACCAAGACGGTCAGGGATACGGGTAGGGAGTTGCACCAACTGTTCAAGGTTGTTCTGGATAGAAAAGTTGAAGGCTAGTTATATATATATATATATATACTAGTGATGGATCGGATGTCATATTTTCCAATTTGCGGATGCGGATGCGGATGCGGATGTTGAATTTTGGAGAAGTGCGGATGCGGATGCGGATGCGGATGTTGAATTTTCGAAAGTGCGGATGCGGATGTTGAATTTTCGAAAGTGCGGATGCGGATGCGGATGCGGATTTTGAATTTTCGAAAAGTTCGGATGCGGATGCGGATGCGGATGTTAATTTTGATGAGGATGCGGATGCGGATGCGGATGCGGATGTATATATATATATATATATATATATATATATATATATATATATATATATATATATATATATATATATATATATATATATATATATATATATATATATATATATATATATATATATATATATATATATATATATATTTCACTATCACCTTTCCCACTTTCGTGAGGTAGTGCCCGCCACAATTCCCTTACAAACATAACTATTCTTACCTTTCAACGCTTTCACCACCTCCCTCCATCTCTGTCTCCACAAATCTTCTACCCTCGTTAAACTCAAATTCCTTCCATCAAAATCACTCTCACTCCATCCATCCATCTCCACTTCGGCCTTCCCCTATCTACATCGGATCTACGTACCTTGCCAACCATTCTGTTCTCTTTCATTCTTCACATATGTTCAAACCATTTTAGCACATCCTCCTCCTCTCTATCAATTACACCCTTCTTCCATTTACACATCTCCCTTATTCTTTCATTTCTAATCCTATCAATCCTTCTCAATTTATATATCGCTCTCAAATCTTTCATCTCAAAGACATTGAAACTTTTTCTCGACCGAAGCACTTATCATCTATGTTTCACACCCATACAATACAGAAGGTGAACACATCAATTCAAACATTCTTATCTTTATTTCTTTCGAAATTTTTCCTTTCTTCCATACTTTTCTTAGGCCCCCAATACTTTCATTCCTTCTACCACTCTGTTCTTTATTTCTTTTCCGTCCCACCCTTACCTTCCACCCAACATTACTAGATATTTGAATTCAATCACCTACTCAAGTTTCCATTCTCACACTTCTACAAACCAATTCCTCCCTCCACATTTCCTCATCCCCACCTCCAATCCTCATAACTTATTCTTCGCTGGATTGAATTTCAATCTCGTGTTTGCACATTTCCCTTCAAACTCTCTCACAAGTATTCTCATCTTTTCTCCAGATTCTGCCACCAACACATGCCGCATCATCTGCAAAAAAGTAAAACATTCACTTCACATTCACCCTCCATATTTCTCAACGTAATACTCTTCCCTTCTCTCTCCATTTTTCTAAGTAAACCATTCATCAATAGATTAAATAACATGGAGATATTACAAACCCCTGTCTCAATCCCACTCCTATGCTAAACCAATCCGATAGTTTCTCTCTTCACCCTCACTCTTGATCTACAATTCGCATATATATATATATATATATATATATATATATATATATATATTATTATATATATATATATATATATATATATATATATATATATATATATATATATATATATATATATATATATATATATATATATATATATATATATATATATATTAGTGATGGATCGGATGTCATATTTTCTAATTTGCGGATGCGGATGCGGATGTCGAATTTTGGAGAAGTGCGGATGCGGATGCGGATGCGGATGTTGAATTTTTGAAAGTGCGGATGCGGATGCGGATGCGGATGTTGAATTTCCGAAAGTGCGGATGCGGATGCGGATGTTGAATTTTCGAAAATGCGGATGCGGATGCGGATGCGGATGTTGATTTTTGTGCGGATGTTCCGCATCCGCGCATGCGGATGCGGATGCGGATGCCATCACTAATTTATACATATATATATATATATATATATATATATATATATATATATATATATATATATATATATATATATATATATATATATATATATATATATATATATATATATAT